>JAFEUB010000366.1:0-52500 GCA_024529925.1 Ophthalmolycus amberensis
TATATATATATATATATAATGTGTGTATATATATATATATATAATGTGTGTATATATATATATATATATATATATAATGTGTGTATATATATATATATAATGTGTGTATATATATATATATAATGTGTGTATATATATATATATATAATGTGTGTATATATATATATATAATGTGTGTATATATATATATATAATGTGTGTATATATATATATATAATGTGTGTATATATATATATATATAATGTGTGTATATATATATATATAATGTGTGTATATATATATATATAATGTGTGTATATATATATATATAATGTGTGTATATATATATATATATATAATGTGTGTATATATATATATATGTGTGTGTATATATATATATATGTGTGTATATATATATATACCCCACGGTTTGGGGGCGACCGTGGCTCAGTGGGTTAAGAGGGTTGTCTGGTAACCGGAAGGTCAACGGTTCGATCCTCGGCTGGGACGTGTCACGTGTCGAAGTGTACCTGAGCAATACACTGAACCCCCGGCTCCCCGGGCGCCTGTCATTGGCAGCCCACTGCTCCCTATATACAGGGATGGGTCAAATGCAGAGACAAATTTCCCCTTCCGGGATCAATATAGTATAATAAATTAAAAAAAAATATATATATATATATGTGTGTATATATATGTGTATATATATGTGTATATATATGTATATGTATGTATATATATATATGTATGTGGGAGGAGCTTGTTTTTCACAGGTGTACTAACTTAAGCCCCTCCCCCTCAGGCCCTCAGCGTGCTGGCGAGCTCCGGCAGCTCGGAGGAGGACCTGCTGGCCAACTGGCAGCGGATGTTCGTGGAGAAGACGGCGCCGGCGCGCGACGGCTCGGCGCTCCACCGCACAGCGTTCAGCAGTCAGACGGCTCAGGAGCTACAGAGGAGGAGGCCGCCCACTGGGGGCGGAGCCTCTTCAGACCGCCACCGGGCGGCATACTCAGACGGGGAGGAGGGCTCGTCGGCGAGGAGCTGGACGCCGAGCCGAGGCTCCAGCCTCGACACCGACACCGACACAGAGCTGAGGGCCGGCCGGAGGGGCCGCACGGAGGAGGGGGGGGGGCTGCTGGTGGACCTGGAGGACGACACGGCTGTCACCATGGCGACCAGCCACGGCAACGCCCGCAGGAAGGAGTTAGAGGAGGAGGAGGAGGAGAGCTCCGCCGAGGAGAGAGACATCCTCCCTCATGACCTGCCAGTCATCCCTTCGCCCCGCCTCCTGGATCCTGACCCCGCCCTCGCTGCCGCCCCCCCGAAGCGTCCCCAGAAGAACCCGAAGAGGATGGGGGTTCACCACCTGCACCGCAAAGACAGCCTGACCCGAGCCCAGGAGCAAGGCACGCTGCTGGACTGAAGCCTGTTTCAATGGCAAGGGACCTGTCTCGCACATCCAGGATAAAGCCATGCTCTACCCAATGCTGCCGTGTGTGTGTGTGTGTGTGTGTGTGTGTGTGTGTGTGTGTGTGTGTGTGTGTGTGTGTGTGTGTGTGTCTCTCTGTGGAAGGTTGCGAGTACGACGCCGCGCTGAAGGTCAGACTTTTATTTTCTCGTCTATGTTGGTCAGTGATTTCCTGTCATGTTATTATTTAGTCACCTGATTGGTTGTTCACGGGGGGCGGGGCTTAGTTGTTTTTGTCGTTATCACTTTTTAGTTATTATATGAATATAAATCCATTATTAACAGTTTGATTGTTTCTGTTGTCGTTTGGTTCTACAGAAGCCTGTTAGTGCCAGAAACAGGGCTTTTACTTTATCGTATACACCAGTTACAAAATAAAACGGATAAAAGATAAAACCTCACTTCCTGTTTACGTGTCAAATAACTTGATGTTATTGATTGAAATCTGTCAGATAAAAACCTTATATACAGTATATATTTATATATATGTGTGTATAACTATGTAAAATGTGCTCCATTGTGTTTGGTTTTCTTCCAAACTTCCAGATGATGTGATTTAAAAATGCTTCAGGTGTTTTTACAGTCGTTAGAATAATAATTATTATAATACTAACATTAATAACAACAGTCCCTCATGTTTCTGGCACTCCTGAGCTTCCGTACTTTAACTCCATCGTTCTTCTTCTGTGGTTCGGGTTAAATGGTTGAATGTTCACAGCTCTGTGATTGTGACTTATTGATTGCACCTTTTCAGAGTCTTTACTTTTAAAAACAGTTTTTCTTTGATTTCTCAGCAGTTTCATGTTTTCACAGGAAGTATTGATCACATATTGAGCAGCACTGTTAGAATGTGTTTGAACTCAAAGCTTCAGTCTGTGATCGAAACTTAACTGATTCCATCATCAGTTAATTGATTAATTAGTCTTAAAAGGAATTAACCAATCGCAGACTGAAGCTTCTTGACCATCACTACTGGTGCATTATGGGATGAAGGTGCTCACAGAGTGCATGATGGGACACTAACAATGATGAAACTTTATTGACACGTTTGCAGCAGAACAGAAAATAATAATAAATGCATTAAAATAAAAGAATATTTGATTATATTTTACATTTCCAACAGATCTCTTGTGTTTCTTTCATCATTTAATGACTGATCTATGATTGATGTACTGGTGAGCTAAGCTAACAGGGCTAACAGTCTCTGTGCTAAGCTAGGCTAAAGATGTTCTGATATAACCCTCTAGCTTTGATCTTTGGATAATTATTAGCAGAACAAGCGGCTGCCATTAACTATTAACATTTTAATACCGTCAGAAATGGTTCGCTAATACTTTAGTGTGTGTGTGTGTGTGTGTGTCTGTGTGTTTTTGAGAGAAAGAGAATCTTAGTGTTTAATATTTCATACGAGTCGTCGGATGTTCAGGAGGCACAAGGACAGAACAGGAAGTCTGAAATGAAAGTGTGTGTGTGTGTGAGAGAGAGTGTGATGCACTCTGGGTATAAATAGACTTTACATCTGGACTTGTGAAACGTTAATGACTTCTTCATGAATATAATTGGAGACATTCGTCAAAGTCAAACGCTCTTCTTCTACTGTTCTTTTTCCTCATCTTCATCTTTCATTTTATTCCTCAAACACTTTATTAATGTATTTTCGTTTATAACCGCTGATTTAATGTTCGTTACACGTTATTGTCTTATCATTTAATACAACCCTGATAACCAAAAGTTAGTTCTTATTAACGCTTAATAACAACGTAATTAAGCATAAGTAACAGCAGTAACGGTAATAAAGCAATATAAACTTGTTCAGAACAGATCAATATCAGTTGTACACAAACTTTCTGGAAGTCGTTATTTTCAGAATAAGACAGGAAGTGAAATAACTGCAGAAATAAAAGCACTTAGGACTTTAACACCGTTTTGCTGCTGATCTGAGGTCAGTTTAAATTAAGTCCGTGTCCCAGCATGCATCAGGAGGACGGAAGGTTAAGATGATGTAACTTTACCGTCACGTTTCTTGTTCATGTGTCTTTTCAAAACCACATGCTAACCTCGTGTTAGCAATAGTTTAAATATGGACTAGCATGAGGTGGCTACATGTTAGCTAGAATCAGATGTTTGAGGTTATGAACCCAAACAACGATCTTTTCATACAGGACCTGAACGCAGCATCACAAACACAATATTCAAAGCTAACGGTAGCTTCTGCTAGCTTCGTCCTCTCCAGGAAGTGACGCACCTGAATGAACTGTTAGCCAACTGGCACCAATGCTAACGTGTTAACAACTGGCACCAATGCTAATGCTAACATTGAACAGACCACACACAGGTCTCTGTAGAACCTCGAGAACCAGAACCTCACAGGTCTCTGTAGAACCTCGAGAACCAGAACCTCACAGGTCTCTGTAGAACCTCGAGAACCAGAACCTCACAGTAAATTCACTGTTGAAATGATTCAAACAGGAAGTAGTTTTCAGATTAAGAGCCTTTATTTGGTTCATCAGGTTCTCTTCAGGTGGATGAAGAACTCTTCCAGAACGTTCTCCACTTCCTCTTCTCTGTAATCTTTAACCACGAACTGATCGCCGTCATCGGCGCCGCGAATCATCGCCGACAGACCTGAGACAGGAAGTGATCAAAAGATTATTATTTATATTCGGTTGTTCTGGAAGGGAGGAAGAAGAAAGAAGGGAGGAAGGAGGGATGAAGGAGGGATAAGGAATAACGAAGGAAGGAGGAAGAAGAAACAGGAAACATGAAGTGTCCTCACGTCGTCCTGACGACGGTCTGAATAAACAGAGGATGTTCTTAGTCTCCATGGCGACGGCTCTGCCAAGTTCGTAACCGACGCCCAGAGACGGGTTAGTTACCTCGGCAACGACCACTGAAACAAAGGTCAGAGGTCACGATGATCTACTATTTATTAGTGCTGGGCAACGATTACAATGTTTAATCGCGATTAATCTCATTGTTATGGTAAAGTTCAATAATGAATTCATAAGTAGTGTTTTGTGCACTTTTATTTTAAAGTGCTGCTCTATGAACTAAAGGTGAATAACATTGTGTGTGAACACTTTAAACACATCAGGTTGTTGTTAGCAGCAGTTATAACACAGTTATAATGATTCTGATCATAGAGCTCTTACAGGGAGCCAGACGAACTCTATTGATGTATTGATCACTCTATTGATGTATCGGTCACTCTATTGATGTATCGGTCACTCTATTGATGTATCGATCACTCTATTGATGTATCGGTCACTCTATTGATGTATCGGTCACTCTATTGATGTATCGGTCACTCTATTGATGTATCGATCACTCTATTGATGTATCGATCACTCTATTGATGTATCGATCACTCTATTGATGTATTGATGTATCGGTCACTCTATTGTATCGATCACTCTATTGATGTATCGATCACTCTATTGATGTATCGGTCACTCTATTGATGTATCGGTCACTCTATTGATGTATCGATCACTCTATTGATGTATCGATCACTCTATTGATGTATCGATCACTCTATTGATGTATTGATGTATCGGTCACTCTATTGTATCGATCACTCTATTGATGTATCGATCACTCTATTGATGTATCGATCACTCTATTGATGTATCGGTCACTCTATTGATGTATCGGTCACTCTATTGATGTATCGGTCACTCTATTGATGTATCGGTCACTCTATTGATGTATCGGATCACTCTATTGATGTATCGGTCACTCTATTGATGTATCGGTCACTCTATTGATGTATCGATCACTCTATTGATGTATCGATCACTCTATTGATGTATCGGTCACTCTATTGATGTATCGGTCACTCTGTTGATGTATCGATCACTCTGTTGATGTATCGATCACTCTGTTGATGTATTGATGTATCGGTCACTCTATTGATGTGTCGATCACTCTATTGATGTATCGATCACTCTATTGATGTATTGATGTATTGGTCACTCTATTGATGTATCGATCACTCTATTGATGTATCGATCACTCTATTGATGTATCGATCACTCTATTGATGTATCGATCACTCAATTGATGTATTGATGTATGGGTCACTCTATTGATGTATCGGTCACTCTATTGATGTATCGATCACTCTATTGATGTATCGGTCACTCTATTTATGTATCGGTTACTCTATTGATGTATCGATCACTCTATTGATGTATCGGTCACTCTATTGATGTATCGGTCACTCTATTGATGTATCGGTCACTCTATTGATGTATCGGTCACTCTATTGATGTATCGGTCACTCTATTGATGTATCGGTCCCTCTATTGATGTATCGGTCACTCTATTGATGTATCGATCACTCTATTGATGTATCGATCACTCTATTGATGTATTGATGTATCGGTCACTCTATTGATGTATTGATGTATTGGTCACTCTATTGATGTATTGATCACTCTATTGATGTATTGATGTATCGGTCACTCTATTGATGTATCGATCACTCTATTGATGTATCGATCACTCTATTGATGTATTGATGTATTGGTCACTCTATTGATGTATCGATCACTCTATTGATGTATCGATCACTCTATTGATGTATTGATGTATCGGTCACTCTATTGATGTGTCGGTCACTCTATTGATGTATCGATCACTCTATTGATGTATCGGTCACTCTATTGATGTATCGGTCACTCTATTGATGTATCGATCACTCTCTTGATGTATCGATCACTCTATTGATGTATCGATCACTCTATTGATGTATCGGTCACTCTATTGATGTATCGGTCACTCTATTGATGTATCGATCACTCTATTGATGTATCGGTCACTCTATTGATGTATCGATCACTCTATTGATGTATCGATCACTCTATTGATGTGTCGATCACTCTATTGATGTATCGATCACTCTATTGATGTATTGATGTATCGGTCACTCTATTGATGTATCGATCACTCTATTGATGTATTGATGTATTGGTCACTCTATTGATGTATCGATCACTCTATTGATGTATCGATCACTCTATTGATGTATTGATCACTCTGTTGATGTATCGATCACTCTATTGATGTATTGATGTATCGGTCACTCTATTGATGTATCGATCACTCTATTGATGTATCGGTCACTCTATTGATGTATCGATCACTCTATTGATGTATCGATCACTCTATTTATGTATCGGTCACTCTATTGATGTATCGATCACTCTATTGATGTATCGGTCACTCTATTGATGTATCGATCACTCTATTGATGTATCGATCACTCTATTGATGTATCGATCACTCTATTGATGTATCGATCACTCTATTGATGTATTGATGTATCGATCACTCTATTGATGTATCGATCACTCTATTGATGTATTGATGTATCGATCACTCTATTGATGTATCGATCACTCTATTGATGTATCGATCACTCTATTGATGTATTGATGTATCGATCACTCTATTGATGTATCGATCACTCTATTGATGTATCGATCACTCTATTGATGTATTGATGTATTGGTCACTCTATTCATGTATTGATCACTCTATTGATGTATCGGTCACTCTATTGATGTATCGATCACTCTATTGATGTATTGATGTATCGATCACTCTATTGATGTATCGATCACTCTATTGATGTATTGATGTATCGGTCACTCTATTGATGTATCGATCACTCTATTGATGTATCGATCACTCTATTGATGTATTGATGTATTGGTCACTCTATTCATGTATTGATCACTCTATTGATGTATCGGTCACTCTATTGATGTATCGATCACTCTATTGATGTATCGATCACTCTATTTATGTATCGATCACTCTATTGATGTATCGATCACTCTATTTATGTATCGATCACTCTATTGATGTATCGGTCACTCTATTGATGTATCGATCACTCTATTGATGTATCGATCACTCTATTGATGTATCGATCACTCTATTGATGTATCGATCACTCTATTGATGTATCGATCACTCTATTGATGTATCGATCACTCTATTGGTTGATCACCGTCACTCTGTTGGAGCCAGTCTACATCTCGGTCATGAATGATTCGATCTCCTCCTGATGCGGCGTCCTCTCCTGTCCAATCACAGCACAGCACTTCAGTGACATCTCTCTCACACACACACACACACACACACAGACGGCTTCTTCTTCTTCATGTTTAATAAAGGTAGTGAACTCTCATCAGTCCAGACTGAACCTCAATCATTCAATTGATCAGTAATAGTAACAACAATAACAATAATATTAGATCAGCTCAGTTAATCACTGGACTGTGTGTGCGCGCGTGTCACCTCTTTCGCTGATCTCGGTGCTGCCCACGTGCTCGGTCAGCACGGTCCCGTAGCTCTGCAGCTTCTGAACGATCCTCCGGTAAATGTGTACGTCATCTCTGCCGCCGCGGATACTCCCGCAGAAATACACCTTCATCTGTCGCTCTGTCTGTCTGTCTCTCCGAGGAGCGTCTTCCTGCCGCCGCTTCCCGCGCTGGAAGTAAACGAGGCTCTGCGCGCACGTACATTGAACAGTGTGTTAAACCTGACCTGAGCGATGTCTCGCAGGTTCTTTTTCTGCTCTGATTGGAGCACACTGAAGGAACAACCTGACAGGCTGCGCTTTGAGCAACAAAGATATGGGTATTATTATATTACAGAGTACTAATATATTATAACAGAGTACTAATTAGTTGATCAGTTGATTAGTACTCTGTTATGATATAATATACTATAATATGTAACAGATCCTCCGTAATAAGACACTGTTCCTTTAAATCACTTTCATTCATTTTATATTTTATACTGAATCAAGTGTTTTTTACGAGGCAAAACAAAAATGATCATATGTTGAACGGATACTGAATAATAATAATAATAATAATGTTTTATTGAAATCGTTTGTTCTTATTTTCCTGCTTGACAAGAAACGTCCTGATATGCCTTTCAAAATAAACATTTTACAATAGGCTGCACAACCTTATAGTGAAAATATTAAACATATATATATATATATATATGTTATATATATATAATATATATATAACATATATATATATATATATGTTATATATATATTATATATAAATTATATATATATTATATATATATATATATTATATATATACTATATATAATATATATATAATATTTATGTACAATATATAATATATGTTTAATATATAAATATATTAGTGCTGGGCAAGTTAACATGTTATCGCGTTCATTAATTAACGCCGACAATTATTTTATTGCGCGTCAACGCAGTTTTTTTATTATTATTAAGTGGACATTTTTAACACAAGAACCTGACCGGCAGCGGGCGGTGAACAGCTGTTTGTGTGGCGTCTCTTCCTGTTTCCTTCACCTACATTCCCCTGGGTCCTAAGTCCCTCCAGGTACAGCTTCTTATCACCCTCTATGTACCAACGTACATTTATAACAAATACCACACATATTACGGTAATCAGCGTTGCATATGTGTCTGACCAAAATACCAAAACAAGAAAAAATAAATTATTTATAAAAATTATTCTTTGAGTTCTTAAAGTGTTTTGTTTGTAATATGTATAATAAGTAGGGGTGTAACGATACGCGTATTCGTATTGAACCGTTCGGTACGAGGCTCACGGTTCGGTACGCATGACGAACCGAATACGTTTAAAAACCTTTATTTAAGCAGGTAGTCCCATTGAGATTAAAATCTCTTTTGCAAGATGTAAGCAACAATACTACATAACATTAAGGAGCAGTTTTTGTTTTTTATGCTTATGTGTTGCTAAGAAGACACCCCAGAAGATGAGTCACTCAGGTATAGTTCCATCATTGTTCAAAGTCAAAGAATAACTTTATGTTAGTTGTAATGAATAAATATATTTTAAAATCAAGTACATTTCTCTGGCATTTATAGTTTTCTACTGTACCGAAACGTACCGAACCGTGGCTCCACTGCATCGTACCCAACCCAACCGTGGATTTTGTGAACCGTTACACCCCTACTAATAAGCATCATTTAGTATCACTACTGATAATTTAACAAACATAAAAACATGACGTAGATAGGTTTACAGTTCTCAAGGTGTATATTTAAATATCATCTCTTACACATGAAGATAAAGTTGTGAACACCGGCTGAATATCTATGATCAGAATCATAATAACTGTGTTATAACTGCTGCTGTGTGAAGAGAACACTGCTGCTAACAACAACCTGATGTGTTTAAAGTGTTTAAACCAAATGTTATTGACCTTTAGTTCATAGAGCAGCACTTTAAAATACTACTTTAGAATTCATTATTGAATTTTGTGCATAACAATGAGATTAATGGAGATTAAACATTGTAATCGTTGCCCAGCACTAATATATATATATATATATATACACATATATACAAAGAGAAGAACTTGAATGGAAACAAAGAATCAGTTTGTAAACGTTTATTTAAAGTAAAGCAGTTTATTTGAGTCTCTGTTCAGAAACTATAAATACATCTTTAAACATTAAACATTACAGAAAGATTTAAAATGTACATGAAGATGTTCACTGGGCCCTCAGCAGGGGCCCCAGGCTCCTCATGGAGGCGTTCAGGGTCAGCTCAGGTACGTCTCTGGCCACCCGCTGCATGGGAGCCATGTTGGGTCCTTCAAGAGAGTCCAAGAGACCTGAAACCACAAAACGGAAGGACAGGAGGTCTCGCTCCGAATCTAGACGGGGACGGGTGGTCTCGCTCCGACTCTAGACGGGGACGGGAGGTCTCGCTCCGACTCTAGACGGGGGGTCTCGCGCCGACTCTAGACGGGGACGGGAGGTCTCGCTCCGACTCTAGACGGGGACGGGAGGTCTCGCTCCGACTCTAGACGGGGACGGGTGGTCTCGCTCCGACTCTAGACGGGGACGGGTGGTCTCGCTCCGACTCTAGACGGGGACGGGAGGTCTCGCTCCGACTCTAGACGGGGACGGGAGGTCTCGCTCCGACTCTAGACGGGGACGGGTGGTCTCGCTCCGACTCTAGATGGGGACGGGAGGTCTCGCTCCGACTCTAGACGGGGACGGGAGGTCTCGCTCCGACTCTAGACGGGGACGGGTGGTCTCGCTCCGACTCTAGACGGGGACGGGTGGTCTCGCTCCGACTCTAGACGGGGGGGTCTCGCTCCGACTCTAGACGGGGACGGGAGGTCTCGCTCCGACTCTAGACGGGGGGGTCTCGCTCCGACTCTAGACGGGGACGGGAGGTCTCGCTCCGACTCTAGACGGGGACGGGAGGTCTCGCTCCGACTCTAGACGGGGGGGGTCTCGCTCCGACTCTAGATGGGGACGGGAGGTCTCGCTCCGACTCTAGACGGGGACGGGAGGTCTCGCTCCGACTCTAGACGGGGACGGGAGGTCTCGCTCCGACTCTAGACGGGGACGGGAGGTCTCGCTCCGACTCTAGACGGGGGGGGTCTCGCTCCGACTCTAGATGGGGACGGGAGGTCTCGCTCCGACTCTAGACGGGGACGGGAGGTCTCGCTCCGACTCTAGACGGGGACGGGTGGTCTCGCTCCGACTCTAGACGGGAGGTCTCGCTCCGACTCTAGACAGGGACGGGTGGTCTCGCTCCGACTCTAGACGGGGACGGGAGGTCTCGCTCCGACTCTAGACGGGGACGGGAGGTCTCGCTCCGACTCTAGACGGGGACGGGAGGTCTCATGACCTCAGTAAAGGAGATGAGGAGTCTCACCTTCTATGATCTTGTGGTAGGCGAAGTGAAGGTAGAGCAGGAAGAGCATGTGGAGGACAGACAAAGTCCCACAGAGGAGGAGACGAGGAGTCTGACCCACCGTACGGGACAGCAGAGCCGCTACCTGACGGAGGACAAGGAACAGGAGGCGGGTTAGTGAGCGGCTGAGGGACAAGAGGCTGCTGGGAAACGCAGTCCTCACCATGCGCAGAGTGGACAGTCCTCCACACAGCAGCCAGAGGACGTAGAACAGGAAGTGGAAGTGGATGTTGTAGGTGACGAAGAGGACGACGCAGTGACCAAACAGACCGTAACCCTGACGACAGGAGAGAGCAAGTGATGTCACACAAGTGATCCAATGAAAAGACTACAAAGCACAAATCACAATTCCTGTTTATATCCCTCAAAGCATCATGGGAGCTGTGGTACACTGTGTGTGTGTGTGTGTGTACTTGCAGTACTGTGTGTGTGTGAATGTAACAGAGTTCATAATTCCACTTGCCATTGTTTGCTAATATTACTGTATTATTTAAGTTATTACTAAGCCATATCATTTCCATATTATTTCTGTAAACTTATTAGTTTCCCACGGAGACAAGTGTGTTGTGTGTCTCATGAGCGCCCCCTGCTGGGCTCCTGCAGACATGAGTGGTGCGCCCGCTGTCTCCGTGGTTGATCTGTGACGAGCTCCGTCGTGATATCTGCAGAAGTTCCTTTTGTTTGTAGATTTGTGTTTCGATCTATAATTTCTAGAACAAATGCTTGAAACTGATAACTTTATTTAGCACATGCTTAAGCTAGCTGTTGTTAGCATGTTACATGCTAACAGCTAGCTTAAGCATGTGCTTCTTTACTTTGGCAGCTCCCGCAGTTTGTGACCACGAGGTGGAATGTGAGAAACCCTGAAATCATTCTGTTTGTCACCAGATGTGCTACGTATATGCTGTCCTGTGAATAAACGGCTGGTTGGAGCCAAAAAGACATAACGTGTGCCTGAATGAAAACACAACGCAAAGAGAGAGAGTACACATCTGCTACATGTACTAGCAGTACTGCCACTGACCAGCAGGGACAGCATCTGCAGCATGGTGATCTGAGCGTTGACCAAATACGCCAGGAAGTAGATGAAGGAGGAAACACCGAGCCAGTAACCGAAACAAGTTCCTATAGCGGTTCCCATCAGGGTCCCCTCTCTCTGAGAGACAGACAGGGAGAGGGAGGGAGAGACAGAGACAGAGGGAGAGACAGAGGGACAGACAGGGAGAGGGAGGGAGAGACAGAGACAGGGAGAGAGGGAGAGACAGAGACAGAGGGAGAGACAGAGGGAGAGACAGAGACAGGGAGAGAGGGAGAGACAGGGAGGGAGAGACAGAGACAGAGGGAGAGACAGAGGGAGAGACAGAGACAGGGAGAGACAGGGAGGGAGAGACAGAGACAGAGGGAGAGACAGAGGGACAGACAGAGGGAGGGAGAGACAGAGACAGGGAGAGAGGGAGAGACAGAGACAGAGGGAGAGACAGAGGGAGAGACAGAGACAGGGAGAGACAGAGGGAGAGGGACAGAGGGAGAGACAGAGGGAGAGGGAGGGAGAGAGGGAGAGACAGAGACAGAGGGAGAGACAGAGGGAGGGAGAGAGACAGAGGGAGGGAGAGAGACAGAGGGAGAGACAGAGGGAGAGAGGGAGAGACAGAGACAGAGGGACAGACAGAGGGAGAGGGAGGGAGAGACAGAGGGAGAGGGAGAGACAGAGACAGAGAGAGGGAGAGACAGAGACCGAGGGAGAGACAGAGGGACAGACAGGGAGAGGGAGGGAGAGACAGAGAGAGGGAGAGAGAGGGAGAGACAGAGACAGAGGGAGAGACAGAGGGAGAGGGACAGAGGGAGAGGGAGGGAGAGAGGGAGAGGGAGGGAGAGACAGAGACAGAGGGAGAGACAGAGGGAGAGACAGACTGGGAGATTTTTTATTTTTCAAAAACACTTTGACACATTCATAATATTTACAATTTCAAAAATTCAATAAAGTGCTAATGCATAAAATTCACAGGTTGTTTTTAAATATATATATAATATGATCTGATAACAACTTGTGCAAACATCAACTCGTCATTGACCACAGAGCAAACGATGCCACTGAGACACCAGAGCTCCAGCGTGTTGCTCTGGACCTCATGGCACAGCCTGCTGCCCTCCCTGTTCTGGACCTCATGGCACAGCCTGCTGCCCTCCCTGCTCTGCACCTCATGGCACAGCCTGCTGCCCCCCCTGTTCTGGACCTCATGGCACAGCCTGCTGCCCTCCCTGTTCTGGACCTCATGGCACAGCCTGCTGCCCTCCCTGTTCTGGACCTCATGGCACAGCCTGCTGCCCTCCCTGTTCTGGACCTCATGGCACAGCCTGCTGCCCTCCCTGTTCTGGACCTCATGGCACAGCCTGCTGCCCCCCCTGTTCTGGACCTCATGGCACAGCCTGCTGCCCCCCCTGCTCTGGACCTCATGGCACAGCCTGCTGCCCCCCCTGTTCTGGACCTCATGGCACAGCCTGCTGCCCCCCCTGTTCTGGACCTCATGGCACAGCCTGCTGCCCCCCCTGCTCTGCACCTCATGGCACAGCCTGCTGCCCCCCCTGTTCTGGACCTCATGGCACAGCCTGCTGCCCTCCCTGTTCTGGACCTCATGGCACAGCCTGCTGCCCCCCCTGTTCTGCACTCGGCTTTCTGCTCACACAAATTGCCATCTTGGCTTCTCCTGAAAGACAGTTGAGGAGCTGCCACTTTATTTTCCTGCTTTCTTGTAGGCAGCTCCCATGATTCACAGACAGGTGTCTGTCTGTCTGTCTGTCTGTCTGAGTGTGTGTGTGTTCTTACGATCACGGTGTCTGATGTCTTCATTCCGTGCAGTAGAATCGCAACCAGAGTGAAGACCAGCATCAGAGGTCCGTACAGCTCACCTGCGATCTTCTACAGGAGAAACACAGCGTCAGAGGACTGAAGCTCTCATTGTGAAAACCTGGAGCTGGTGAGAGAGAGACAGGAAGTAGGAGCGTGTACCTGGGGGAAGTTGATCATGCGGACAGGGATCATGGACTCCATCAGCCTGAGAGGAGACAGGTAACATCCGTCAGCATCCCACTGAGCAGGAAACAGCTGACAGGAAACAGGAAGTGAAGGTTCCTACCTGCTGCGCACCTGAACCGGCTCCACGTCAAAGTAAGGCCGCAGGATGTCGATGTTGGCGTACAGGTTGAAGGCTCTGGAGGCCTGACGCTTACCCGCCTGCCACACCTGAATAGGTAAGAGAGACACACCTGAACGCATCACACAGGTACGAGACACACACCTGAACGCATCACACAGGTATGAGACACACACCTGAATAGGTACGAGACACACACCTGAACGCATCACACAGGTACGAGACACACACCTGAACGCATCACACAGGTACGAGACACACACCTGAACGCATCACACAGGTACGAGACACACCTGAACGCATCACACAGGTAAGAGAGACACACCTGAACGCATCACACAGGTAAGAGAGACACACCTGAACGCATCACACAGGTAAGAGAGACACACCTGAACGCATCACACAGGTAAGAGAGACACACCTGAACGCATCACACAGGTACGAGACACACACCTGAACGCATCACACAGGTACGAGACACACCTGAACGCATCACACAGGTACGAGACACACCTGAACGCATCACACAGGTAAGAGACACACCTGAACGCATCACACAGGTACGAGACACACCTGAACGCATCACACAGGTACGAGACACACCTGAACGCATCACACAGGTACGAGACACACCTGAACGCATCACACAGGTACGAGAGACACACTTGAATGCCTCTATTCTACCTGTACAGGTGTGGAACTTCCTCACCTGGAACATGTGACATCATCATCCAAGACGTTCCGGATGCTTTAAATATTTAGTATGTATCTATAGTTGTTAAGATCATACTGACTGAAGCTGTACAGGTGAGCTCAGATGAGTGTTCAGCTGTTCAGATTCTGGACTCACCTCGTCGGCCACCTGTCGGCCCAGCTGGCCCTTTAACCCCTTCATGCCCAGGAACTCTCCGTCCTCTGCGTTGTGGTCCTCGGTGGCGGCGGCCTCCTCTGTGACCTCCTCCTCCTCCTTCATCCTCTGGTGCATCTCCCCCATGTCCTCGAAGCTGGAGCCAGACGTGTCGTCCATGTTCTCCATGTTCTCCATGTCGATGACCGCAGAGCCTCCGCCCTGCTCACACGGGGTACATATAAATATACTGTATATTTATATACGCATATAAATATACTGTATATTTATATACGCATATAAATATACTGTATATTTATATACGCATATAAATATACAGTATATTTATATACGCATATAAATATACTGTATATTTATATACGCATATAAATATACTGTATATATATATATATATATATATATATATATATACTTATACAAATTTAAATAATAGGATGGGTGGAGTCACGTTTGCAGAAACATAGTGAGGGATGACCAGGGTCCCATTCCTCGTAGTGGTTCACTAAGTCGATCAAATGTCCTTTAGCAGCCTAAATGAACGAGATGATTGAAGTCAGGCTGTCTCGGTTTCTCCGAGGCTGATCCTCTCAAACAGTCTCGTTAATTCGACCCAGACGATCAGGATCAGGATGATTGCGCGTGCCCGTCCTACTTCTAAAGGGGGAAGCGTGGATCACAGAAACCATGATGTTCTAACAGTACAATGTGAAATAAAGTCAAAGAAAGAGCCTCTTTGTTCTCCGCTGACGAGCAGGAGATGATCATGAACGCATATGAGGAAGTCAAGACCGTAATCACAGCAAAATATAACACCGGCACCGCTGAGAGGACGAGACAAGAAGCACGGCAACATATCAGACACGTTCAATGCGTCAGTGTTGGAAATGGGGACCAGGACCTGGTCTGTGTAAAGGGGACCAGGACCTGGTCTGTGGTTTGATCAGCTGATCCTCCGTCATCAGAAACAGACGTCGCTTCACGTGACGCGACTGAGGAAAGGACGTCTCATGTCTCTAAAAACATATTTCCTCGTTCCTCTCTCCTCGCATGGTTTCCTCCATGCATCCCTGGTGGGAGGGACTAAGACGCAAGGAAAGGACGCAAGTGAGGGAAACGAGGATGCAATTAAGGCCCAATCCCAATGTCCCCCTGACGGACTCACGGACTTTGAGGCTCCCGTGAAGTCCGTGAGTGTTTAGTTCACATCATTGAGTGTTTGAGTCTCTCAGACATTTTGTTTCCTTTATGAACCCTTTCCGTAAGTCATTATTAGGTGCTGAATTAGCCGCAGGGAATTACCCACAATTCATTGCAATGTTAAACACGTAGTAACCAGTGGACGCATGGAGACGTAAAGAAAAGGTAAACAAAGAGGACGGATCACGTGTGGTCAGCCTGTCATAATACATTTACTCAGAAACATTAAGGGTTAAAGATGGAACATTAAAACATGAAATCAGAAGATGTTTATTTATTTATTCATCAAATATTAGATTTTGTTATTGAAGCTGTTTTGACAAAACGAGTAAATAGATGATATGAAGTTACCTCATCTAGTGAGGAAAGAGCCTGAAGACGTTAAAATCAGGTACAAAGTATAAAATAACTACACACATTATACATCATATTTATTGTTGTTTTCATGGTAACGTGATATGTCCCGTTCATATTTACACCATCTCAAGCCCTCACACTCACCAGGTGACGTCAGTAAGTCCCCCAGGGTTCAGGGGGACATTGGGACTGGGCCTAGGAGACTTGGGACGTACCCTTAGAAACCCGTGAAGCGTTCTACTTCCTGTTCCAGCTGAACAGAGCAGTGATTGGTTCACAGGGTTTCCGTGTAACGTAACATGACGTCATGCAGGTATGTTTACCTGCTCAGATGGTTACCTTATCTTGGCTGACGTATGCTAGATAAACTCGTACGCTCGTGCATGTGAGGAATCTGGTGATAGTGAACTCAACGCACGCATGCGCAGGAGGAACCAGTAGGTTTGGAAACCGACAGGTTCGTTTTCCCGGTAGGAGGCTAGTTAGCATGTTAGCTCACCTGGACGAGGTTGTCATCGAAGCTTCCCCACGGTTCCGTGTTCGTGTTTCTGTTCTCGGAGCCCGCAGACATGGTTCCGGTTCAGCGGGTAGTTTGCGGTGTAGGTCCCGGGTCAGAGCCGGTGTTAAATGTTTCCTAACGGACGTTATTTTACACAGAAAAACGATTTAAACAAGAAGCGACGTTTGTGACTCTAATGAATCTACCATCACAAACAACACGGGCTCTGACTCCGCCTCCACGGGCAGCACGTAGGGAGCGTAATGACGTCACAGAGGAAGCGGAAGTGGTGAATAGATAACGTAAACAACGTACATAAAATACACTTAAAGTACTAGAACTGGTAATGAAACGATGAAAGACATTTAAACTGTACTGCTCTATTCAATAGTGATGGAGGAAGTACTCCAATCGTGTACTAATACCACAAGAATACTGTTGCAAAGTATGTGTTAGGAGTTTTACTTAAAAGTACCAAAGTAAAATGTCTCATTCTACAGAATAATGTCTGGTCTGGTTGTACAGGATCTAGTGGGCTCACATATCCTCACACAAACTGGTCCAGTGAGCTCATCCAGGTCTCACAAACCCCCAGACGAAGCAGGACTGGACCTGAGTTCTGCCTGCAGGTCTGGAGAAGATGAACCAGACCACGGTCACAGAGTCCCAGAGCTGCACAGGGGACTGAGCGCTAGGGGGTCCAGTGTGTTTTGGTCCCTGGCGGGACACTTAGTGTATTTAGTCAGTTATTTGTTAAAGAGTCTGCCAGGTGTCACTAACAGGTCTGAGGTTTACAGTGAGGAGGGGTTCTAAGTGAGGCTGAGACCTCTTAGTCCTGGATGTGCTCACCAGACCAGGTTCCAGTGTGTATATGATCTAAATAAAATAAATAAACAGTTCCATATGGTCTATCTTTTTCAATAAAAAGTCCCTCGCGTCCCCAGCATGGGGCGTTCCCGCGGGATGTTGTTTGCTCTCTCTTACGTTCTCGCGAGACTCCTCCGCTCCCCTCTGATTTAACGTTATGTTTTATTTTCCCTGACGTCTTCGTGACTTTGGGCCGCAGCTGGTGGGAAACACCGGTTTACCGTTTACCGGAGCTCTTCTCCTCCTCCACATCACGGAGTCTTCATGACGTCGAAGGGGAGAGTCCAGAGCAGAAGTTCCCGGTGAGTTAGACCGAGAAACGGATCCGATCTCATCCAAAGTGTCGGCTAGCTAGCGTTAGCTCGAGTAGCTAACTTTAGCTACTCGAGCTAAACACACGCTATGACCTCCAGTTGGAGCCTAACCGTGAGATAATAGAAACACGTTAATAACACTAAAGTGTTTTAATGCTTTATAAAGCTCAGACTCGTCCTCGTAGTCGTGACGATTTATATTCGTTTTCACCGGTTGGTTCACGTGTTGAGAACCAGACTCCCTCCAGAATAACCTCGTTAACCGTTACCGTTCATGTGTACGGTCTCACGCGGTGTAACGTGTGTTTAGTACACATCACTAGTGTCCTCTCCGTCATAACTCGTAGTGTCTCTTTATGGCCAGGTGTTATCTTTTAGATGTGTGACTGTAAAGACGAGCCGCTGATGGGAACTCTGTCCGTCCGTCTGAAGCAAACATCCAGTTATCAGCTGTGAACAGCGGCCTCTGTCACGTGGGAGTTAATGAATGACGTGTGTGTAACACAGCTGTTTGTGTGAGATAATAGAGCCGCCCCCCCCCCCCCCCGTGGGTGTACGTGCGGGCCGACAGACCGCGATGGCGGACACTGTGACGTGTTTCCTCTCTGAGCTCCACAATAACAGTCTCCGGCTGGACCTCTGAGCCGAGGACGAGGCGTGTTTTGCGGATCTTTTCTTTGTGTCACTGAGTCACAAACATGAGGTACGAGACTTACACCGCTTTATTCACCTTGTTGTTGTTGTCCTCTCAGCGGTCTAATATCTAAAGGTAAAGTACTTCTTCGGACACGTTAAGAGACTAATATTCAACGATGGAGGAAGTACTTTGGTACAATAATGTACAAATACTTGTTAAGCAGGAAGTGATGGTGTAGTAAACGTGTCTGTGACTATTAATACACGGGTTTGTGTGTATTTTATTAGTTACGTCGTATTATCAGTCTGTCAGGTATAGAAACATCAAATATATGTATGTGTGTATGTACGGTATCTATCTATCTATATATATATATATATATATATATATATATATATATATATATATATATATATATATATAGATATCTATATATATATATATAGATCTATATATATCTATATCTATATCTCTATATATATCTCTATATATATATATAGATCTATATATATCTATATCTATATCTCTATATATATCTCTATATATCTCTATATATATATATATATATATATATATATATATATATATATCTCTATATATATATATATATATATATATATATATATATATATATATATATATATATATATATATCTCTATATATCTCTATATATCTCTATATATCTCTATATATCTCTATATATATCTCTATATATATATATATATATATATATATATATATATATATATATATATAGAGATATCTATATATATATATATATAGAGATATCTATATATATATATATAGAGATATCTATATATATATAGAGATATATATATATAGAGATATCTATATATATATATATATATATATATATATAGATATCTATATATCTCTATATATATAGAGATATCTATATATATATATATATATATATATATAGAGATATCTATATATATATATATATAGAGATATCTATATATATATATATAGAGATATCTATATATATATATATATATCTCTATATATATATATATATATCTCTATATATATATATATATATATATATATATATATATATATATATATATATATATATCTATATATATATATATATATATATATATATATATATATATATATATATATATATATATATATATATATATATATCTATATATATATATATATATATATATATATATATATATATATATATATATATATATATATATATATATATATATATACTGCAGTACAAGTACTTGAGACGTGTACTTGGCTCCACCACTGTGAATATTGAGATCAAAGAGATTTTGGAAACATGTGATTATTGATGATGTGTGATGTCAGAGGTCACTCTGTAGAAGAAGTATTTGTGGTATTAGTTAGAATACTCAGTAGACGAGGATACTTCTAGTACTCATTAAAGATTTGTACTCTTTTCCTTCTGAAGTTCTCTGTGAATACAGACTGCTACGTACAGATATATGAATATAAGTACACAAACTAAACTAGTGTATCTGTGTACTGTGGATGAACAAACATGATCCAACATGTGGCTGGACTCTGGTGGGTCGAACAGTTCAACTTCCTCACTGGTGTAAACTCAGTCTGAGGGTCGAGCTTCAGTATCAGCTGTAAACAGTCAGCTGATAGCAGCGTCACACCCTGAGGCCACGCCCACTTTCACCTCCACCAACAGAGAGAAAGATGACACCAATGTCTCTCTATCTATATATATATATATATATATATCTATATAGATATATATCTATCTGTATTCCTCACTCTTTATTCTGTATTACTTATTCCTTAACCGTGAGCTGTTCTTTCACACTGTACTCCCGTGTCTTGAGGTACTATGTATTATGAAGTACCCGTGTGTATTATGAGGTACTAACTCTCTACAGGAGTGTGTCACATGTGTATCAGTGAGGGCTGTTGTCCAGCTCTGTCTTAAAATAGTTGGTGGTGAGACTGGTTTAATCCAGGTGACCCACCAGCTCTCTGACCAATCGCAGAGCACAATGCAGGTGTGGCTGTCAGCTGAGTCCGTCACAGTCTGAGCAGAACAATAGAAACACCATAAATCCTCCTTCTGTCAGGACTCACCTGTGTGGTCGGGACTCACCTGTACCGTCAGTCTGTTTTTAACTCGACAGATAAAGAACAACAAGACCTTTGAAGACTACTTTATATTAACAATCAAACTACTGGATTTATTCAAGTTCATCACCAAAACTACATTTTACAGATGACATGTGAACGCATCATGATAACGTGGCGGCCGTGGCTCACTGGGTAGAGAGGGTCGTCTGGTAACTGCGAGGTCGGTGGTTCGATCCTTGGCTGCTACGTGTCCTGTGACGAAGTGTCCCTGAGCAAGACACTGAACTAGTGCTGGGCGGTACGACCAAAAACGTGTTTCACGGTATTTTTTAAGATTCTGGCGGTTTCACGGTATATCACGGTATTGTTTTTCTATATGTTTATAGAGGCTTACTCTACTGTCAGGAGTACATGGAATATACAACATGTTCATGTCTTCATGTATGAAGGCGTTGCTCACGAGAGGGGGTGCTGGTTTGTTCCTCTGATGTTGGGATAGCAGTTTGGCTGAAGTGTTGTGGCCCCGGTCAGACGTACCTTGAATCCAGTGTTTTAATCATTGCTCTGAGTCTCTCGACTGTCTGTAGCGGGACCAGGTCCTTGCAGAGCTGCATCCTTATTGCGTTGGTAATGTCGCTCCACCGCTTGCTCTTCTTGTCATATGCAGCCTCGAGCTAATGCCTCTTCAAGCGATGTGTGACCCTTTAGCTTCACTGCTTCACTCGCGCTAACGTTACTGGTTGACGACCGTCATCGCACTCTTGGTATTCCAACTCATGTTTTCTGCTGAGGTGATGGAGTAAGTTGATTGTGTTACCACCTGCGGCAACAACAGTGGCTCGACAAACTCACAAAACGTCAGATTTGTTAAAACCCGAACACGTCCAAACAGCAGAGCCAGCTCCTCTCTTGGGCTCAGACTCTATCGGTAGCTTATCACGTCCTGGAAGGTCTAACTTCAGTCCACATCCAGTCGGCCCTGTTTTATTTTGAAGGTCTAACTTCAGTCCACATCCAGTCGGCCCTGTTTTATTTAGACGGTGTGTTTCCTGTCCAGGATGGCGGAGACGGCAGCATTGGGCGGACTGAAGCAGTGCCGACTGGCTCAGGATCAGCTGGAGGACGCCATCAACTGCGTCATGAAGGCGGAGCGACAGCTGAGAGAAAACACCAGAGAGGTTAGAGAGACCTGTCAATCACTGTGTAGCCCCGCCCTAAAGCATCCCCTGCTTCATGGTGTGTTTGAGTCTAAATGGACCATAAGTTACTAAATGAACATCATGCTGTATTGAAGAAGACTTGCTAGCAGGTAGTGAACTAGTACAACTACCTGTGTGTACTTGTACACAGTACCCTACTTAGTAGTAGACTACGTGGTGTACTACTAGCTGTAAACATCACTACTGTCCCTTTAAGACCTCATCACTCAGAGAGAGAGAGAGAGAGAATATATAAGAGTTGAGTTCATTTAACTGCCAGTCTGAGAACCGTTTCATCTGCTGTAGTCTAGTGGACTCTGCTGAACTCTTCTCCAGGTAACTCCTCCATGTTGAGGCTCAGTGTGATGATTCGTTGATAGATTAGTGGAGGACCAGAACAAAGTCCTGGAAGTTAATCATGTTCATGTCTCATGTATGTCTCCTGACAAGGTGCGCTGTGATCTCCAGAGCAGTGTGAGTCGTCAGCAGGAGGCTCTTCGCTGTCGAGAGGTTTGGCTGCTGGGACAGATCGAGCTGCTGGAACAAGTCAAGACTGAGACTCTGCAGCAGCAGCTGCACCGGCTGCACTGGGTAACCACTGCTTACTGGTCTCTGCCGGTCTCTGCTGCTGGTAGTCTGGTGTTTACTGGGTGTTTGTTTTCCAGCTCAGAGGACAGTTTGACGTGATCGTCCATCAGCTGCAGAACTCCAACAGCAGCAACGACCTGAACAACCAGCTGACCGGCTGCCTGGAGAAGTAAGTCCACGTCCTCGTAGACCTGCAGACCAGGTTCAGACATCCACTCGCAGCCGCAACGTGGACTCTGTGTTTGACATGTTCCTCGTGGCCGACAGCCGCTTCATTCTGACGCTGTGTATTTGAAACTCTGGTGCGGTGGTCTGGGGGCTGAGGAACTGATCACATCTCTGATGATCTATTCATTGATCTGTACACATGAAGATGATGATGATGATGATGATGATGATGATGATGATGAACTGTGTGCAGGTTGTCCTCTCTGAGTCTGACACCTGAGGAAACACCTGAGATGAGTTTCCATGCCGACGCTCGCTCTCTGAGGGAGGCCATCACCTCGTTCGGCCGAATCACGGCTCAGGTAACGCACACTCTCTCTCTCTCACTCTCACACACACACACACACACACACGCTCTCACTCACTCACTCACTCACATTCACACTCACTCATTCTCTCTCTCTCATTCACACATTCACTCATTCTGTCTCTCTCATTCTCTCTCTCTCATTCACTCATTCTCTCTCTCTCATTCACTCATTCTCTCTCTCATTCACTCATTCTCTCTCTCATTCACTCATTCTCTCTCTCATTCACACATTCACTCATTCTCTCTCTCTCTCATTCACACATTCTCTCTCTCTCATTCACACATTCACTCATTCTCTCGCTCTCTCATTCACACATTCACTCATTCTCTCTCTCTCTCTCTCTCATTCACACATTCTCTCTCTCATTCACACATTCACTCATTCTCTCTCTCTCTCATTCACACATTCTCTCTCTCATTCACACATTCACTCATTCTCTCTCTCTCTCATTCACACATTCTCTCTCTCTCTCATTCACACATTCTCTCTCTCTCTCATTCACACATTCACTCACTCACTCACACATTCACTCACTCACTCATTCACTCACTCACTCACACATTCACTCACTCACTCACACATTCACTCACTCACTCACACATTCTCTCACTCACTCACACATTCACTCACTCACTCACACATTCTCTCACTCATTCACACATTCTCTCTCTCTCTCTTTCACACATTCACTCACTCACTCACACATTCACTCACTCACTCATTCACTCACTCACTCACACATTCACTCACTCACTCACACATTCTCTCACTCACTCACACATTCACTCACTCACTCACACATTCTCTCACTCACTCACACATTCTCTCACTCACACATTCTCTCACTCACTCATTCACACACACACATTCTCTCTCTCACTCATTCACACACTCACACATTCTCTCTCTCACTCATTCACTCACTTACACACTCACTCACTCACTCACTCACTCACACATTCACTCACTCACTCACTCACACATTCTCTCTCTCTCATTCACTCACTCACACACTCACTCACTCACACATTCACTCACTCACTCATTTTTCACACCGTCATACCGGTGCACAGAATATATTGTTGGCCGCTATGAGCGCTACGGTCAGCGCTAGTTGTCTTAAGTGTGTTGAGAGGGAACCCTAGTCATGGTTACAACTTTATAACAACAATGAACAACAAAACACCACGACACAACAGTTTGAGACACAAACTATTTGTAACACTAATAATTGTACATTTATAAAATTACACCGCCGAACGGCATGCTGGGTAAAGCTCGCTAGCTAGCTAGCTAGCCCGCTAGCACAACAGTCTGCTAGCAGCTGGGAGAGGATCCGTCGCTACAGTAACGTTACATGAAAGAACAGAACAGAGCGATGCAGGAGGAACAAAGACAGACCGGAGATGCACCGATAGAGTCTGAGCCCAAGAGAGGAGCTGGCTCTGCTGTTTGGACGTGTTTGGGTTTTAACAAATCTGACGTTTTGTGAGTTTTGGGAGAAAACATGAGTTGGAATATCAAGAGTGCGATGACGGTCGTCAACCAGTAACGTTAGCGCGAGTGAAGCAGTGAAGCTAAAGGGTCACACATCGCTTGAAGAGGCATTAGCTCGAGGCTGCATATGACAAGAAGAGCAAGCGGTGGAGCGACATTACCAACGCAATAAGGATGCAGCTCTGCAAGGACCTGGTCCCGCTACAGACAGTCGAGAGACTCAGAGCAATGATTAAAACACTGGATTCAAGGTACGTCTGACCGGGGCCACAACACTTCAGCCAAACTGCTATCCCAACATCAGAGGAACAAACCAGCACCCCCTCTCGTGAGCAACGCCTTCATACATGAAGACATGAACATGTTGTATATTCCATGTACTCCTGACAGTAGAGTAAGCCTCTATAAACATATAGAAAAACAATACCGTGATATACCGTGAAACCGTCAGAATCTTAAAAAATACCGTGAAACACGTTTGGTCGTACCGCCCAGCACTACTATACAGTCTTACAGTTACAACCGGCCCTTTGAGGGAAACCATGATGATGATGATGTGGCCCAGAGTGAAGATGAGTTTGACACCCCTGGTCTACACCTTCCATTGGTCCTCACAAAGATAGCTGTGCAAGTATAGAGGTACACACAGGTGTTGTCTGTGGACGTGATGATGATGATGAGGTGTTTTCTGTACTTCCTGTTTACAGCTGGTGGAGGGTGTGTCCTCTCAGAACTGTCCAATAGCTGCCAAGAAACAGGTAACGTATAACATCAATGAAGCATTATGACGTTATTATATCATCATTATAATAATATTGTAATGATTTAATAATATTAAACATCATTATGACTCATGAGACATGTTTTTAAGAAGCAGAAAGGTGACATCATCGTTGTTGTTTGTGTCTCTGATCAGAAGATGGAGGTCAGATCTCTGAGCGACTGGCTGATGGGAACTCCTCCTTCAAACAGCGCTCCTATTGGTTACCAGTCCAGCAACAAGCCTCAGGATTGGCTGATGACTCCCGAGGACAGAAAGGTGAGAGAGAGAGAGAGAGAGACACGACCTCCTGTAGTTCTTTAATACCTTATTGCTATAAATATATCAACCATGAACCGACCCATGACGTCATCGACAGGAAGTGATCCCAGAGAGTTCTAACTGACTTCCTGTGTGTATGTGCCAGACTTCCTGTCCCGTCCTGGTCTCTGAGGACTTCCTGCAGGCCTGGGGTCAGATTAGGGACCTGGAGTTCTGGCTCCTTCAGGACCAGGTCGAGACCCCCATCAGCAGGGAGCGCACCGTCAGCAGCTGCAGCTCCTCCTTCTCCATCGAGAAGATCGACGAATCAGAGTTCACCGTTGGTCCTGAGGAGGAGGAGCTGAGTGACTGGCTCATCACCCCCCCCACCGATACCATGGAGACCATGTCAGACGCAGAGCGGTGGCGTCGGGTGTTGAAGCCGTTCGATGACGTCTGGTCCTCCAGTGATTGGCTGACGGGGTCCAGACGCCCCCCCGCCGATGACTGCTCCTCCTGCTGCCAGACCACCGAGGCCCTGGAGATAGAGAACCTAGGCTGGCTCAAGTGCCTGAAGGCCCCGCCTACTTCCACAGCCACTCCCCCCCCCGCGGCCCTGGAGGCGTGGCTTCAGCAGGCGGTGCCGGTGCAGCAGACCTGCAGAGCCAACGAGGTCTGCTCCTCGTTCTCTGACTGCGTCTGTGAGGAGAACTGTGGGAGAGGAGCTCTGAACCTCTGGCTGCTCCACCAGGACGGGAGGGACAAGAACGGGGTCCCTGTAGGAGCCCCGCCCACATCTAACGGAGTCACGCCCATCGTCAAGGACGCCCCGCCCACTCTGCGCCGCAGAGAGCAGGAGCAGAAGGTGATTTATTCTTTCATCCTTTTAATCAATAATAATCAATGATTTCATTGATGATCCATCAGGTCTTTAACGTGACGGGATACCGATCGGGTCTTTAACGTGACGGGATACCGATCGGGTCTTTAACGTGACGGGATACCGATCGGGTCTTTAACGTGACGGGATACCGATCGGGTCTTTAACTTGACGGGATACCGATCGGGTCTTTAACGTGACGGGATACCGATCGGGTCTTTAACGTGACGGGATACCGATCGGGTCTTTAACTTGACGGGATACCGATCGGGTCTTTAACGTGACGGGATACCGATCGGGTCTTTAACGTGACGGGATACCGATCGGGTCTTTAACTTGACGGGATACCGATCGGGTCTTTAACGTGACGGGATGCCGATCGGGTCTTTAACGTGACGGGATGCCGATCGGGTCTTTAACGTGACGGGATGCCGATCGGGTCTTTAACGTGGCGGGATGCCGATCGGGTCTTTAACGTGACGGGTTTCTGGTGTTTCTTCAGGTTCAGGCCATCCTGGAGGCCTGGCTCCACCCCACCGACACCTCGTCCCTCTCTGGCTGGTCTCCTGAGGAGGAGAAGGCCAGCAGGGAGGACCATAGAGACCAGATCTCGTCTCCTTTCCTTTGCCCTCTGGATCCAGGTCTCTGGGTGCTTCCAGGACAGACTCCGGGGTCAGGAGGTCAGGCCCTCCCAGCAGCAGAGGAGGACAAATGGCTGCTGAGGAAGAGGAGTCAGGCTCAGGTAACAGGACCTCTGAGACCAGTACAGACCTACTGAGACCAGTACGGACCGACTGAGACCAGTACGGACGTGTCCTGACAGCATTGTGTGATGTGTTCAATGTTTCAGCTCCTGGCGCTGCCGTCCGTCTGTGACCTGTTCACCTGTATGAAAGTGGGCGGCGACAAAGAGAAGTGGCTGCTCAAAGCTCCTGAACAGGTGAGTTCACTTCTTTAATGTCAGTCGGGTGGTGAGGTTGTACTGTTCCTTTAAGACCAGTCTGTTAGCGGCGTACTGTTCCTTTAAGACCAGTCTGTTTTCTTCCAGATGTGACGACGACGACGACGATGATGCTTCTTCTTCTTTAACGCTGATCAGCGAACACGAACTACAACAGTCAAATCATGGACTCCTTCTTTCCTGTTACATCACTGAGCTCTCCTCCAATCAGGATCAAGAACCCACTGATCAACATGATTCAGTGAGACTCAAGAGCTCCAGAGCTTTCAGCTGTGTCTCACTGTCTTCATCAGAAAACATATTTTAATGTTTATGATCTTTGATTAGTTTATGAAACGTCCTCATCAGAGAATATTAATCCATTAATCGATTATCAAAGAGTTCCCAATCGATCGATTAATAGTTCTTGATCTGACATCTCATGTGATCCTGACAGGAGGAGAGGGGGCGGGGCCTGTATGGGGTGAGGCTAAACAGGTGGTGGGCGGAGTTAACCTTTGTCATGAAGTAGCTTTTGTTTTTATGATTTCAACGATTTCTTTAATTTAGTGGAATGTTGCTTTTCTTCTTCTATTGTTTGCTGTGAAGCTGCTGAGCTCAGATCGTCTTCCTGTCCGGTCTGCACATGCTCAGTAGTGTTTCACTAGTGTATGAAATCTGAATAACTCAAAAATCAATCAATACGTTTATCGATGGATTTATTATTTTAAAACTCATTTAAAGGAAATGTGTAAAGGAAACTCGCAGCTGTTTGATCTTTCAAACTAAAAGATCCTGGACTTTTTAACCTGTATTTCAGACCCTGAGTTGAGTCTTGCAGGCATACATCGACCGTCTGAAGGATTTGATTGGTGGAGCTCGTCGTATGTCGTAACAACACCTGGAAGACTCAGTTCTGGGCATAAAGCAGCTTCCTAATATCTACAGAATCAAGTAACCTTGTTACCCAGAATTCCTCTGGGGTAAGCATGCTGCACTCTGTCAGGTCACATGACTCTGCAGTCAGCAGTGATTGGTGCTTTTTATTGAAGCTGAGGGGGTGGGGACAATATATATAGCTGTGATGTCATCAATACTCTGATTCTTTACAGTAATAAAACATGCTGACATCATCACTGTGTCTGTGACATCGCTTTAACTTTACCTGAGGGGATTTTATTCTGAAAGTTTCCACATTAACTTTACCTGAAGGGATTTTATTCTGAAAGTTTCCACATTAACTTTACCTGAAGGGATTTTATTCTGAAAGGTTCCAGTTTAATTGAGGATTTTATGCTGAAAGTTTTCAGTTTAACTGAAAAGATTTTATTCTGACAGTTTCCAGTTTAACTGAAGAGATTTTATTCTGACAGTTTCCAGTTTAACTGAAGAGATTTTATTCTGACAGTTTCCAGTTTAACTCAGGGGATTTTATTCTGACAGTTTCCTGTTTAACTCGGGATTTTATTCTGAAATTTTCCTGTTTAACTCTGGATTTTATTCTGAAATTTTCCTGTTTAACTCGGGATTTTATTCTGAAATTTTCCTGTTTAACTCGGGATTTTATTCTGAAATTTTCCAGCGCAGCTGCAGGTGAATCTCACCTGTAAATCACATCTGATACGAACCATCAGAGGAAATATAAAGAAGTACTCAGATATTTTCCTCAAGTACTAAAGTAATACAAGTACTACAGTAATACCTCAAGTACTAAAGTAAGTCTAGTCTGAAGTCTTTTTTTTATTTTTTATTTTTGGTTTATTTAATAAGGGACAGTGCACATTCATAAAAACATTTCTGTAAATGCGCCAGAGTTAGTCAAAAGGCTATTTTTCATCTGTAGTCCCAAGAGGCAGATGTTACAAAATAAACCTAAAAATAATGTAAGATTACATTTAAAAGGTTATACAATATTGACGCTTCACAATGCTTGCACAAACAATGAAAAAAAGTGAGAATATTAATATACGCAGTATCATCACTCAGGAGAGTACATTGTCGGACGGGTGACAACGGGCCAGACGGGTGACAGAGCTGGGTACTAACTAACCATTTATTTGATTGAGCTTTAAATGACCTGTATGTGTGTAGTTCTAATGGTCACTGGGATGGAGTTCCATTGTACTGCAGCTTGTACTGAACATGCAGAATGACTGAAAGCACTTTTGCTGAGTGGGATAATGTGATCCCCTCTTGCTGCTCCTCTCGTGAGCCGACATCCAGTTCTTGTGATCACAAATAGTTTGAGCGGAGGAGAGGTGAAGCCATGTATAATCTTGTACATGAGACAGACATTCACATATTTAATCATGTTCTCCCAAATAAGTTATATATTTTTTTCGTACTGGGCAACGATTACAATTTTTAATCTCCATTAATCTCATTGTTATGCACAAAGTTCAATAATGAATTCATAAGTAGTGTGTTGTGCACTTTTATTTTAAAGTGCTGGTCTATGAACTCAAGGTCAATAACATTTGGTGTAAACACTTTAAACACATCAGGTTGTTAGCAGCAGTTATAACACAGTTATAATGATTCTGATCATAGATACTCAGCCGGTGTTCATAACTTTATCTTCATGTGTGTAAGAGATATTTAAATATACACCTTGAGAACTGAAAACCTATCTACGTCATGTTTTTATGTTTGTTAGATTCTCAGTAGTGATAACTAAACGATGCTTATTATACATATTACAAACAAAACACTTTAAAAACTCAACAATATGTATTTTAATATTGTCACTGTTGTAAATTGTTTGATTGCATGATTTACTTTTATTGTGAAGAGCATGAAAACGGAAGTCCTTTTACTTTGAAGAGACAGGAAGTAGAATAGTACGTGTTCTTGACACTAACAATGATGATACGTAGAAAACCACGTTGGGTGCAAGAGCGCGTTGTGTTCACTGTAACACTGCGGTTCAGACAGTAAAGTGTTCACAGTAACGTGTTCACAGTAACGTGTTCAGACAGTAACGTGTTCACAATAACGTGTTCAGACAGTAACGTGTTCAGACAGTAACGTGTTCACAGTAACGTGTTCAAACAGTAACGTGTTCACAGTAACGTGTTCAGACAGTAAAGTGTTCACAGTAACGTGTTCAGACAGTAACGTGTTCACAGTAACGTGTTCACAGTAACGTGTTCAGACAGTAACGTGTTCACAGTAACGTGTTCAGACAGTAACGTGTTCACACAGTAACGTGTTCACAGTGACGTGTTCAGACAGTAACGTGTTCACAGTAACGTGTTCACACAGTAACGTGTTCACACAGTAACATGTTCACAGTGACGTGTTCAGACAGTAACGTGTTCACAGTAACGTGTTCAGACAGTGACGTGTTCAGACAGTAACGTGTTCACAGTAACGTGTTCAGACAGTAACGTGTTCACAGTAACGTGTTCAGACAGTAACGTGTTCACAGTAACGTGTTCAGACAGTAACGTGTTCCGTTCAAACAAGACGTGTCTTGGTCCTCACGAGATGCTCCACTTCATTAAACTTCATCAAACACTTAACAACAGCAAAAAGAAGACGGTCATATCTTGTCTTCTTGAAGCCAAACATAAAATTGCAATGGCTTGGAAATGTGTTCACAGGCCGAGCAAACGAGATTGGATCGAGGGACTGATGCAGTGCCTCGCCCTAGAGAAACCTCCAGATGTAGTTCAAGGGAAAATAACATCTTTGCAAAGATTTGGGCTCATTTATGGAGTTTCTGGAGGGGAGATCTTGTTGTGACCCTGTAGTCTACCGGTTCCCCTTTTTTGTTTCCCTTCCACGCTTTGTTTTCTTTCTTCTCTCACTGGTCACATTCGGGAATGTGGGAGCATTCTATTTGTATCGACCTGTGCGTGTACATATCTGTCACCCTCTACTGTTATTTTATGTTTTGTTTCTGCTGAGAAACAGTCAGTAACGCCCAACAACAACACTTGCCATTGATATCTTTATTTGAAGTTTCTCCAAGTGCCCATGTGTGCCTTCTGATGTGTCTTGTTCTGTCTTGTGGACAGACAATAAAAACATTTGTCAAAAAAAAGAAGCTCCACGTCGTAACAGTCACGTTTCATCCTGTGACGAGACGATCGTGTGTGTTTGTGAGTCAAGAGTGAACGACGGTGACTGTTACAGACTTTTTCATCTGAGATTTGAATGATAATTTGGAATCTAAAAGTACTCCGAGATACTTGTAGTCAGGTACAACCTGTAGCCTCTCCCGATGCAAAAACATCCGGCTCTACACCACCAGTTTGTTTTGGTAAGAAACATACACAGTTTTGTAGTCTAGCCTGGAGTCTAGTCTGGAGTCTAGCCTGGAGTCTAGTCTGGAGTCTAGCCTGGAGTCTAGCCTGGAGTCTAGTCTGGAGTCTAGCCTGGAGTCTAGTCTGGAGACTAGTCTGGAGACTAGCCTGAAGTCTAGTCTGGAGTCTAGCCTGGAGTCTAGCCTGGAGTCTAGTCTGGAGTCTAGCCTGGAGTCTAGCCTGGAGTCTAGCCTGGAGACTAGTCTGGAGACTAGCCTGAAGTCTAGTCTGGAGTCTAGCCTGGAGTCTAGCCTGGAGTCTAGTCTGGAGTCTAGCCTGGAGTCTAGCCTGGAGTCTAGCCTGAAGTCTAGTCTGGAGTCTAGCCTGAAGTCTAGTCTGGAGTCTAGCCTGAAGTCTAGCCTGAAGTCTAGCCTGGAGTCTAGCCTGAAGTCTAGCCTGGAGTCTAGTCTGGAGTCTAGCCTGGAGTCTAGCCTGGAGTCTAGTCTGGAGTCTAGTCTGGAGTCTAGTCTGGAGACTAGTCTGGAGACTAGCCTGAAGTCTAGCCTGGAGTCTAGCCTGAAGTCTAGCCTGGAGTCTAGCCTGGAGTCTAGCCTGGAGACTAGCCTGAAGTCTAGTCTGGAGTCTAGCCTGGAGTCTAGCCTGGAGTCTAATCTGGAGACTAGCCTGGAGACTAGCCTGGAGACTAGCCTGGAGTCTAGCCTGGAGTCTAGCCTGGAGTCTAGCCTGGAGTCTAATCTGGAGACTAGCCTGGAGACTAGCCTGGAGTCTAGCCTGGAGTCTAGTCTGGAGTCTAGTCTGGAGACTAGCCTGGAGACTAGCCTGGAGTCTAGCCTGGAGTCTAGTCTGGAGTCTAGTCTGGAGACTAGCCTGGAGACTAGCCTGGAGTCTAGTCTGGAGTCTAGCCTGGAGTCTAGCCTGGAGACTAGCCTGGAGTCTAGTCTGGAGTCTAGCCTGGAGTCTAGCCTGGAGTCTAGCCTGGAGACTAGCCTGGAGACTAGCCTGGAGTCTAGTCTGGAGTCTAGCCTGGAGTCTAGCCTGGAGACTAGCCTGGAGTCTAGTCTGGAGTCTAGCCTGGAGTCTAGTCTGGAGACTAGCCTGGAGACTAGTCTGGAGACTAGCCTGGAGTCTAGTCTGGAGTCTAGCCTGGAGTCTAAACTGAATGTTTGTGATCACACCATGAAGCTGAAAGCTCCTTATAAAGCTAGTAAGGGACCCTTGAGTCGGGATCGTCACCAGATATCTTGTTTCTATCGGCTCCACCAGACAACACTGACTTAACTATTAACACGTGAACTCTGTCATATGAAATCATAAGTTTTGAGTTACTTTGACCAGAAGCCTTTGTGGACCGTGTATCATTGGATCCTTAGTTGTGTTCAGAGGAGACAAAAGAAGAAAGAGAAACTAAAAACCAGAGATTCTTTAATGGAGTTCAACCTGCTTTTCAGAAAACGTTTATTCTTCACAGAAGCAGCCAGAGAGGAACCAGCTGATGATAAACAGGTTAAAAACACACACAACCGCCAAAACATCAGCTGTGTTCGGTGGAATCCGTCAGATGGACATACTGAAGCCTCGTGACACTTCACGACACCTCGAGACGTTTTGCGGGTTTTCAGCCCGCCAGCCAATCAGATTCGATGCAACGAGCAGGCTGCGCAGCAGCTCGACCAATCATCGTCTGGAGAGGCACCGGACGGTCCGCCGCGTGCCGCCTCTGAGCCGCGACGTCCCATCCACTCTGCTGGGCGACCTGCCGCTCTCTGCCGCTCCGTGCCGCTCCAGCAGGACGTCGCAGCAGCGGTAGCTAGCCGACAGGCCGCCGCTGCTCTCCGGCTGAGATGCGACTGAAGCTCCGGAGACTCGTTCTCATTCAGAACCGAACCGAAGCGGACTGATCCGGGTTTAGTAAGGTACCGAAACCACCGTAATTTCACCGGTAACATAACGGGAGCGAGGTGTGTGTGTGTGTCTGTCTCTGCCTGTGCCGTGAAGGAGGAGAAGGAGACTCGGTGACAGGAAGCCATGAAGAGCAGGAGGTGGTGATGAAGAGGAGCAGCAGTAAATACTGAGGCCTCCTCCTTCATCCTCTTCTCATTTTCTTCATCACCTCCTCTTCCTCTCCATCTCTTTATTTTACTGTATTATTTACATTATGAAACTATAAACTATATTTTTATTTTTATTTTACTGTATTATTTATATTATGAAACTAAACTATATTTTTATTTTTATTTTACTGTATTATTTATATTATGAAACTATAAACTATATTTTTATTTTTATTTTACTGAATTATTTATATTTTTATTTTATTATTTATTCGTTCTTCATTCTGTTATTTTCACTGTGGTTTTATTTTGAAGGACAATCTACCGTACTTCCGTTTCTTCGCAGCCATTTAATCCTTTTCCCACAATGCTTTGTGTCCGCTGCTTCCTGTTTATTGTGACCGTCTCCACCGGTTAAAACATTACCGTTTATGTCTCCGTGTCTCCGTCTAAAGCTCGGTGAGTAACCGAATCACGAATCGTTTGACCGCGGAATCCGGTTACCGTCGTTTATTCCGCCGCTCGCTCTTTTATTTTGACAGTTTACGTTCAGGGAGGAGAAGATCCCTCCGCTTCCTCATCACGGCCCCGACACTCCGCTCACATACGGCTCTATTTAACTCCTCCTCGCTTTACGACCAACGGGAAACACGTTTTTAAACGTTTTACGTTATTAAACGTAACTGACGGATGTTGTGATGAGTTCGGCTTTCAGATAAACAGAATCAGATGTAAGTTAAGAGGAAATGTCCTCGTTAATAAAATGGATGCGCTACCAGTAACCGCCCTCCGCGCGACAGTCTGTGGTCGTAATCCAGAGAGAAGAGAGAACCTGTCTAAATGTTTAAATAATAACATGTTGATCATATGTGATTCAATGATAACGGATTCATATGAGAGAGAGAGAGAGAGAGAGAGAGAGAGAGACTCTTAAAACCACTGATTTATGAACGTAGTCCGGTTCAGTCCAACATAATGAATGAAAACGTCTCTTAACGTCTGTGATGATCAGATTTAATATTATAATTATATTATTAAAGCGTTAGGAAGTCAGAGGTCACCTGTGTTTATTAATGACATCATCGGGTCAAACTGACCTCAGATCTGCTCTTTGTTTACTATCACGTGATTATTGTTTGTTCATTTAAATTATACTGATAATATATATGTGTGTATGTCATGAAGGTTTATTATTTTATTGTTTTATATTCATATTAAATAAATTCTACATTACATGTTATATTATGATAACAACAATGATGTATGTATTCTGTCACATCTAACTTCTTCTCCCCTTCTTTCTCCTCCCTTTCCTCCCCCCTTACAGGGCTGTAGCCCCTCCCCCTCTACAGAGCTGTAGCCCCTCCCCACTTACAGAGCTGTAGCCCCTCCCCCTCTAAAGAGCTGTTGCCCCTCCCACCCACACAGAGCTGTAGCTCCCCTACGGAGCTTTAGCTCCTCCCCCTCTACAGCGCTGTAGCTCCTCCCCCTCTACAGAGCTGTAGCTCCTCCTCCCCTCCAGAGCTGTAGGTCCTCCCCTCCCCTGGTTTAGGTCTAGGATGGAGGACCCGGTCTCAGAGTCTGATGCTCTGGGAGCAGACTTCATCACGGTGGAGTTGGACACTCAGCCCATCGAGTACGTGGTGAAGTGGGCCGAGGTCGGCTCTAAGTTCACCATCTCCTGCGTGAAGAAGGACTCGGACGACCCGGCGGACCTGACGGAGCAGCTGAAGGTGGAGACGGAGGAGTCCTTCTTCGCTCCCTACGAGGAGGTGTTCCCCTGTGAGGTGACGGAGCAGAGCGTGGAGATCAAGACCGACTCTGATGACGAGGAGGACGAAGAGGAGGAGGAGGAGGACACCGAGGAGGAGGAGGCACCGGTGGAGGCGGGCGTTAGCCGGACAGACGGAGAGGTAGACTCGGACCTGGCCGACTTTGAGCCGGACGAGCGTCAGTACCGCTGCAGCTACTGTGGGAAGAGCTACAGCCACGCCTCCAGTCTGTACCGGCACCAGCAGACGCACAGCGGCAAGACCACCGGGGGCCCGATGCCGCCCGCCAAGAGGGCCCTGGAGCCCCCCCACCAGGAGGCCCGCTACACCTGCCCCCACTGTGGGATGAGCTTCAAAGGCAGCAGGTAACGGTCCTCATTGATTCTCTTCGTGTCCTCATTGATTCTCTTCGTGTCCTCATTGATTCTCTTCTTGTCCTCATTGATTCTCTTCTTGTCCTCATTGATTCTCTTCTTGTCCTTCGTTGATTACGTGTCTCTTTGTTGATTACGTGTCTCTTCGTTGATTGCGTGTCTCTTCGTTGATTGCGTGTCTCTTCGTTGATTGCGTGTCTCTTCGTTGATTACGTGTCTCTTCGTTGATTTCGTGTCTCTATGTTGATTACGTGTCTCTTCGTTGATTGCGTGTCTCTTCGTTGATTGCGTGTCTCTTCGTTGATTACGTGTCTTCGTTGATTTCGTGTCTCTATGTTGATTACGTGTCTCTTCGTTGATTACGTGTCTCTTCGTTGATTACGTGTCTCTTCGTTGATTACGTGTCTCTTCGTTGATTTCGTGTCTTCGTTGATTTCGTGTCTCTATGTTGATTACGTGTCTCTTCGTTGATTACGTGTCTCTTCGTTGATTTCGTGTCTCTTCGTTGATTACGTGTCTCTTCGTGTCTCTTCGTTGATTACGTGTCTCTTCGTTGATTACCTGTCTCTTCGTGTCTCTTCGTTGATTGCGTGTCTCTTCGTTGATTGCGTGTCTCTTCGTTGATTGCGTGTCTCTTCGTTGATTGCGTGTCTCTTCGTTGATTGCGTGTCTCTTCGTTGATTGCGTGTCTCTTCGTTGATTGCGTGTCTCTTCGTTGATTACGTGTCTCTTTGTTGATTGCGTGTCTCTTTGTTGATTGCGTGTCTCTTCGTTGATTGCGTGTCTCTTCGTTGATTGCGTGTCTCTTCGTGTCTCTTGTCTCTTCGTGTCTTCGTTGATTTCGTGTCTCTTCGTTGATTTCGTGTCTCTTCGTTGATTACGTGTCTCTTCGTTGATTACGTGTCTCTTCGTTGATTACGTGTCTCTTCGTTGATTGCGTGTCTCTTCGTTGATTGCGTGTCTCTTCGTCTCTTCATTGATTACGTGTCTCTTCGTTGATTGCGTGTCTCTTCGTTGATTACGTGTCTCTTCGTTGATTACCTGTCTCTTCGTGTCTCTTCGTTGATTGCGTGTCTCTTCGTTGATTGCGTGTCTCTTCGTGTCTCTTCGTTGATTACGTGTCTCTTCGTGTCTCTTCGTTGATTGCGTGTCTCTTCGTTGATTGCGTGTCTCTTCGTGTCTCTTCGTTGATTGCGTGTCTCTTCGTTGATTGCGTGTCTCTTCGTTGATTGCGTGTCTCTTCGTTGATTGCGTGTGTCTTCGTTGATTTCGTGTCTTCGTTGATTGCGTGTCTCTTCGTTGATTGCGTGTCTCTTCGTTGATTGCTTGTCTCTTCGTTGATTGCGTGTCTCTTCGTTGATTGCGTGTCTCTTCGTTGATTGCGTGTCTCTTCGTTGATTACGTGTCTCTTCGTTGATTACGTGTCTCTTCGTTGATTGCGTGTCTCTTCGTTGATTTCGTGTCTCTTCGTTGATTTCGTGTCTCTTCGTTGATTGCGTGTCTCTTCGTTGATTGCGTGTCTCTTCGTTGATTGCTTGTCTCTTCGTTGATTGCGTGTCTCTTCGTTGATTGCGTGTCTCTTCGTTGATTTCGTGTCTCTTCGTTGATTGCGTGTCTCTTCGTTGATTGCGTGTCTCTTCGTGATTACCTGTCTCTTCGTGTCTCTTCGTTGATTGCGTGTCTCTTCGTGTCTCTTTGTTGATTGCGTGTCTCTTCGTTGATTGCGTGTCTCTTCGTTGATTACGTGTCTCTTCGTTGATTACGTGTCTCTTCGTTGATTGCGTGTCTCTTCGTGTCTCTTCGTGGCTCTTCGTTGATTACGTGTCTCTTCGTTGATTGCGTGTCTCTTCGTTGATTGCCTGTCTCTTCGTGTCTCTTCGTTGATTGCGTGTCTCTTCGTTGATTGCCTGTCTCTTCGTGTCTCTTCGTTGATTGCGTGTCTCTTCGTTGATTGCCTGTCTCTTCGTGTCTCTTCGTTGATTGCGTGTCTCTTCGTCTCTTCTTTGATTGCGTGTCTCTTCGTGTATCTCAGTTGATTGCGTGTCTCTTCGTTGATTGCATGTCTCTTTGTTGATTACGTGTCTCTTCGTTGATTACGTGTCTCTTCGTTGATTATCTGTCTCTTGGTGTCTCTTCGTTGATTGCGTGTCTCTTTGTGTCTCTTCGTTGATTGCGTGTCTCTTCGTGTCTCTTCGTTGATTGCGTGTCTCTTCGTTGATTGCGTGTCTCTTCGTTGATTTCGTGTCTCTTCGTTGATTACGTGTCTCTTCGGTGATTACGTGTCTCTTCGTTGATTGCGTGTCTCTTCGTTGATTACGTGTCTCTTCGTTGATTGCGTGTCTCTTCGTTGATTTCGTGTCTCTTCGTTGATTACGTGTCTCTTCGTTGATTACGTGTCTCTTCGTTGATTGCGTGTCTCTTCGTTGATTGCGTGTCTCTTTGTCTCTTCGTTGATTACGTGTCTCTTCGTTGATTACGTGTCTCTTCGTTGATTTCGTGTCTCTTCGTTGATTACGTGTCTCTTCGTGTCTCTTCGTTGATTACGTGTCTCTTCGTTGATTACGTGTCTCTTCGTTGATTGCGTGTCTCTTCGTTGATTGCGTGTCTCTTCGTGTCTCTTCGTTGATTACGTGTCTCTTCGTTGATTACGTGTCTCTTCGTTGATTGCGTGTCTCTTCGTTGATTGCCTGTCTCTTCGTGTCTCTTCGTTGATTGCGTGTCTCTTCGTGTCTCTTCGTTGATTGCGTGTCTCTTCGTTGATTGCCTGTCTCTTCGTGTCTCTTCGTTGATTGCGTGTCTCTTCGTGTCTCTTCTTTGATTGCGTGTCTCTTCGTTGATTGCGTGTTTCTTCGTGTCTCTTCGTGTCTCTTCGTTGATTGCGTGTCTCTTCGTTGATTGCGTGTCTCTTCGTGTCTCTTCGTTGATTGCGTGTCTCTTCGTGTCTCTTCGTTGATTGCGTGTCTCTTCGTTGATTTCGTGTCTCTTCGTTGATTGCGTGTCTCTTCGTTGATTTCGTGTCTCTTCGTTGATTACGTGTCTCTTCGTTGATTGCGTGTCTCTTCGTTGATTGCGTGTCTCTTCGTTGATTGCGTGTCTCTTCGTTGATTGCGTGTCTCTTCGTTGATTGCTTGTCTCTTCGTTGATTGCGTGTCTCTTCGTTGATTGCGTGTCTCTTCGTTGATTGCGTGTCTCTTCGTTGATTTCGTGTCTCTTCGTTGATTACGTGTTTCTTCGTTGATTACGTGTCTCTTCGTTGATTACGTGTCTCTTCGTTGATTACGTGTCTCTTCGTGTCTCTTCGTGTCTCTTCGTTGATTACGTGTCTCTTCGTTGATTACGTGTCTCTTCGTTGATTGCGTGTCTCTTCGTGGCTCTTCGTGGCTCTTCGTTGATTACGTGTCTCTTCGTTGATTGCGTGTCTCTTCGTTGATTGCCTGTCTCTTCGTGTCTCTTCGTTGATTGCGTGTCTCTTCGTTGATTGCCTGTCTCTTCGTGTCTCTTCGTTGATTGCGTGTCTCTTGGTTGATTGCCTGTCTCTTCGTGTCTCTTCGTTGATTGCGTGTCTCTTCGTCTCTTCTTTGATTGCGTGTCTCTTCGTTGATTGCGTGTTTCTTCGTGTCTCTTCGTGTCTCTTCGTTGATTGCGTGTCTCTTCGTGTCTCTTCGTTGATTGCGTGTCTCTTCGTTGATTGCGTGTCTCTTCGTTGATTGCGTGTCTCTTCGTTGATTGCGTGTCTCTTCGTTGATTGCTTGTCTCTTCGTTGATTGCGTGTCTCTTCGTTGATTGCGTGTCTCTTCGTTGATTGCGTGTCTCTTCGTTGATTTCGTGTCTCTTCGTTGATTACGTGTTTCTTCGTTGATTACGTGTCTCTTCGTTGATTACGTGTCTCTTCGTTGATTACGTGTCTCTTCGTGTCTCTTCGTGTCTCTTCGTTGATTACGTGTCTCTTCGTTGATTACGTGTCTCTTCGTTGATTGCGTGTCTCTTCGTGTCTCTTCGTGGCTCTTCGTTGATTACGTGTCTCTTCGTTGATTGCGTGTCTCTTCGTTGATTGCCTGTCTCTTCGTGTCTCTTCGTTGATTGCGTGTCTCTTCGTTGATTGCCTGTCTCTTCGTGTCTCTTCGTTGATTGCGTGTCTCTTGGTTGATTGCCTGTCTCTTCGTGTCTCTTCGTTGATTGCGTGTCTCTTCGTCTCTTCTTTGATTGCGTGTCTCTTCGTTGATTGCGTGTTTCTTCGTGTCTCTTCGTGTCTCTTCGTTGATTGCGTGTCTCTTCGTTGATTGCGTGTCTCTTCGTTGATTGCGTGTCTCTTCGTGTCTCTTCGTTGATTGCATGTCTCTTCGTGTATCTCAGTTGATTGCGTGTCTCTTCGTTGATTGCGTGTCTCTTCGTTGATTGCGTGTCTCTTTGTTGATTACGTGTCTCTTCGTTGATTACGTGTCTCTTCGTTGATTATCTGTCTCTTGGTGTCTCTTCGTGTCTCTTCGTTGATTGCGTGTCTCTTTGTGTCTCTTCGTTGATTGCGTGTCTCTTCGTGTCTCTTCGTTGATTGCGTGTCTCTTCGTTGATTGCGTGTCTCTTTGTTGATTGCGTGTCTCTTTGTGTCTCTTCGTTGATTACGTGTCTCTTCGTTGATTACGTGTCTCTTCGTTGATTGCGTGTCTCTTCGTTGATTTTGTGTCTCTTCGTTGATTACGTGTCTCTTCGTTGATTACGTGTCTCTTCGTTGATTGCGTGTCTCTTCGTTGATTGCGTGTCTCTTTGTTGATTGCGTGTCTCTTCGTTGATTACGTGTCTCTTCGTTGATTACGTGTCTCTTCGTTGATTGCGTGTCTCTTCGTTGATTGCGTGTCTCTTCGTGTCTCTTCGTTGATTACGTGTCTCTTCGTTGATTACGTGTCTCTTCGTTGATTGCGTGTCTCTTCGTTGATTGCGTGTCTCTTCGTTGATTGCCTGTCTCTTCGTTGATTGCGTGTCTCTTCGTGTCTCTTCGTTGATTGCGTGTCTCTTCGTTGATTGCCTGTCTCTTCGTGTCTCTTCGTTGATTGCGTGTCTCTTCGTGTCTCTTCTTTGATTGCGTGTCTCTTCGTGTCTCTTCGTTGATTGCGTGTCTCTTCGTGTCTCTTCGTTGATTGCGTGTCTCTTCGTGTCTCTTCGTTGATTGCGTGTCTCTTCGTGTCTCTTCGTTGATTGCGTGTCTCTTCGTTGATTGCGTGTCTCTTCGTTGATTGCGTGTCTCTTCTTTGATTGCGTGTCTCTTCGTGTCTCTTCGTTGATTACGTGTCTCTTCGTTGATTACGTGTCTCTTCGTTGATTGCGTGTCTCTTCGTTGATTTCGTGTCTCTTCGTTGATTACGTGTCTCTTCGTGTCTCTTCGTTGATTACGTGTCTCTTCGTTGATTGCGTGTCTCTTCGTTGATTGCGTGTCTCTTCGTTGATTGCTTGTCTCTTCGTTGATTGCGTGTCTCTTCGTTGATTACGTGTCTCTTCGTTGATTACGTGTCTCTTCGTTGATTGCGTGTCTCTTCGTGTCTCTTCGTGGCTCTTCGTTGATTACGTGTCTCTTCGTTGATTGCGTGTCTCTTCGTTGATTGCCTGTCTCTTCGTGTCTCTTCGTTGATTGCGTGTCTCTTCGTTGATTGCCTGTCTCTTCGTGTCTCTTCGTTGATTGCGTGTCTCTTGGTTGATTGCCTGTCTCTTCGTGTCTCTTCGTTGATTGCGTGTCTCTTCGTCTCTTCTTTGATTGCGTGTCTCTTCGTTGATTGCGTGTTTCTTCGTGTCTCTTCGTGTCTCTTCGTTGATTGCGTGTCTCTTCGTTGATTGCGTGTCTCTTCGTTGATTGCGTGTCTCTTCGTGTCTCTTCGTTGATTGCATGTCTCTTCGTGTATCTCAGTTGATTGCGTGTCTCTTCGTTGATTGCGTGTCTCTTCGTTGATTGCGTGTCTCTTTGTTGATTACGTGTCTCTTCGTTGATTACGTGTCTCTTCGTTGATTATCTGTCTCTTGGTGTCTCTTCGTGTCTCTTCGTTGATTGCGTGTCTCTTTGTGTCTCTTCGTTGATTGCGTGTCTCTTCGTGTCTCTTCGTTGATTGCGTGTCTCTTCGTTGATTGCGTGTCTCTTTGTTGATTGCGTGTCTCTTTGTGTCTCTTCGTTGATTACGTGTCTCTTCGTTGATTACGTGTCTCTTCGTTGATTGCGTGTCTCTTCGTTGATTTTGTGTCTCTTCGTTGATTACGTGTCTCTTCGTTGATTACGTGTCTCTTCGTTGATTGCGTGTCTCTTCGTTGATTGCGTGTCTCTTTGTTGATTGCGTGTCTCTTCGTTGATTACGTGTCTCTTCGTTGATTACGTGTCTCTTCGTTGATTGCGTGTCTCTTCGTTGATTGCGTGTCTCTTCGTGTCTCTTCGTTGATTACGTGTCTCTTCGTTGATTACGTGTCTCTTCGTTGATTGCGTGTCTCTTCGTTGATTGCGTGTCTCTTCGTTGATTGCCTGTCTCTTCGTTGATTGCGTGTCTCTTCGTGTCTCTTCGTTGATTGCGTGTCTCTTCGTTGATTGCCTGTCTCTTCGTGTCTCTTCGTTGATTGCGTGTCTCTTCGTGTCTCTTCTTTGATTGCGTGTCTCTTCGTGTCTCTTCGTTGATTGCGTGTCTCTTCGTGTCTCTTCGTTGATTGCGTGTCTCTTCGTGTCTCTTCGTTGATTGCGTGTCTCTTCGTGTCTCTTCGTTGATTGCGTGTCTCTTCGTTGATTGCGTGTCTCTTCGTTGATTGCGTGTCTCTTCTTTGATTGCGTGTCTCTTCGTGTCTCTTCGTTGATTACGTGTCTCTTCGTTGATTACGTGTCTCTTCGTTGATTGCGTGTCTCTTCGTTGATTTCGTGTCTCTTCGTTGATTACGTGTCTCTTCGTGTCTCTTCGTTGATTACGTGTCTCTTCGTTGATTGCGTGTCTCTTCGTTGATTGCGTGTCTCTTCGTTGATTGCTTGTCTCTTCGTTGATTGCGTGTCTCTTCGTTGATTGCGTGTCTCTTCGTTGATTTCGTGTCTCTTCGTTGATTACGTGTCTCTTCGTTGATTTCGTGTCTCTTCGTTGATTACGTGTCTCTTCGTGTCTCTTCGTTGATTACGTGTCTCTTCGTTGATTACGTGTCTCTTCGTTGATTGCGTGTCTCTTCGTTGATTGCGTGTCTCTTCGTGTCTCTTCGTTGATTACGTGTCTCTTCGTTGATTACGTGTCTCTTCGTTGATTGCGTGTCTCTTCGTTGATTGCCTGTCTCTTCGTGTCTCTTCGTTGATTGCGTGTCTCTTCGTGTCTCTTCGTTGATTGCGTGTCTCTTCGTTGATTGCCTGTCTCTTCGTGTCTCTTCGTTGATTGCGTGTCTCTTCGTGTCTCTTCTTTGATTGCGTGTCTCTTCGTTGATTGCGTGTTTCTTCGTGTCTCTTCGTGTCTCTTCGTTGATTGCGTGTCTCTTCGTTGATTGCGTGTCTCTTCGTGTCTCTTCGTTGATTGCGTGTCTCTTCGTGTCTCTTCGTTGATTGCGTGTCTCTTCGTTGATTTCGTGTCTCTTCGTTGATTGCGTGTCTCTTCGTTGATTTCGTGTCTCTTCGTTGATTGCGTGTCTCTTCGTTGATTGCGTGTCTCTTCGTTGATTGCGTGTCTCTTCGTTGATTGCGTGTCTCTTCGTTGATTTCGTGTCTCTTCGTTGATTACGTGTCTCTTCGTGTCTCTTCGTTGATTACGTGTCTCTTCGTTGATTACGTGTCTCTTCGTTGATTGCGTGTCTCTTCGTTGATTACGTGTCTCTTCGTTGATTACGTGTCTCTTCGTGTCTCTTCGTTGATTACGTGTCTCTTCGTTGATTACGTGTCTCTTCGTTGATTGCGTGTCTCTTCGTTGATTGCGTGTCTCTTCGTTGATTACGTGTCTCTTCGTTGATTACGTGTCTCTTCGTTGATTACGTGTCTCTTCGTTGATTACGTGTCTCTTCGTTGATTGCGTGTCTCTTCGTTGATTGCGTGTCTCTTCGTTGATTGCGTGTCTCTTCGTTGATTACGTGTCTCTTCGTTGATTACGTGTCTCTTCGTTGATTACGTGTCTCTTCGTTGATTACGTGTCTCTTCGTTGATTGCGTGTCTCTTCGTTGATTGCGTGTCTCTTCGTTGCAGGATGTTGGGGAGTCACCTGCGGCTGCACGGTAAAAGGAGGATCCATCCCTGTAACATCTGTGGTAAAGAGTTCAACCACAGCTCCAGTCTGTCGCGTCACCGCCTCATCCACAAGAAGGGGAGGGGCCTCCCCAAAGACGTCAAAGACGTGGCCCTCGGTCCCAACATGGCCGCCCTGCGCCACTCGCTAAAGGCCGGCAGCAAGAACAAGAAGCCCAAGAGGCAGCAGAGGCAGCAGCAGCAACACGTGGCGTCGGCGGCCATCTTGGAGAGTCATGGCGGCGATAAGTTCTACGCCTGCCCTCAGTGTGACATGAGCTTCAGGACGTCCACGCAGCTCTCCAAGCACCAGGTGACCCACGTCAAGGAGCTGCTGGACAACTACACACCGGGCAAGGAGAACCTGGGAGAGACCTCGTCAGACCTCAAGATCCGCCTCAAGCTCTGCTCCCGGGACAAGCCCAACTTCTACACCCTCTGCAAGAAGAACCGGCGCCGCCGGGCGGGCCGGGCCGGCAAACGAGCCGCCACCATCTCTGAAGAGGAGGTGGGAGGAGGACGAGGAGGAGCCGGTCGACACGGGTGCAGCCAGTGTGGGAAGAGGTTTAGCCACGCCTCCAGTCTGGCTCGGCACCAGCAGACCCACCGTGCCAGCGGTGGGAAGCTGCAGCAGCATCACCAGAAGCAGATCCATGTCAAGACCGGACTCCCCGCCAAGACCAAGACCTACACCTGCGCGGCCTGCAACAAGACCTTCATGCACTCGTCCAGCTTCTCCCGCCACAAGAAGGCCCATCTGGAGGAGGAGCAACGAGCCGCCGCCGCCAAGCGCCGGAAGAGGGTCGTCCTAGACGAGACCGCTCCGCTGGAGTCTGACTCCGAGTGACGGTTCGGATCGTTTTTTTCGACCTGTTCTGGGTTGGTTCTGAATCAGCACTAACTGGTTCTGGACTGGTTTGGGGCCAGTTCTGGAAAAGTTCTAATTTAAAAGGTTCTGGACCAGTTCTCCACCAGTTCTGGATCAGTTGGAGACAGATTCTGGGCTGCCAGGTTTTGTGAACTGGATCTGGTTCTTCTCTGGTGTAGATATCAGCAGGACATCTCCATATATGGTCGTACCAGACCGTTAGCTCTTAAGGATGGGATTAGATTTAAAGTGTTACCCAAGCCCCGCCCATCGCCCCTCCACCTGTCTGTCAGGTTGCACATGGACACTTTCATTCTGCCGCCTCTACACTCCATTAGCCATCAGCCACCTGGGCAGAGAGCTCGGAACTACTGTCGGCTAATTTCCCATCAGCCCCGTTACCCGAATGAAGTAGACATTCGATGTCAGAGTGGAGGCCATCTTTATAGCTGACTCATTCAACACAGCACGCAGTGCATTCTGGGAAACTGATCCCCCAAAGAACTTTGTGCAGGTTCAGGTCTGATGTGGTTCAGGTCTGATCCGGTTCAGGTCTTGATGTGGTTCAGGTCTGATCCGGTTCAGGTCTGATCTGGTTCAGGTCTGATCTGGTTCAGTTCTTGATCTGGTTCAGGTCTTGATGTGGTTCAGGTCTGATGTGGTTCAGGTTTATGTTCTTTCCTCCCAGACTGGTTGTGATTGGCTGAAGTTCTTTGCCGGTGCAGCGCTGTGATTGGTCGAGCCAGCGTTTCCTCCACATTAACGTTTGCATGAAGCTAGTCGGCCATGTTTGTAGTTTTTCGGCGGTGTTGTGGAGGTTGAAGGGTGAACTGCACTTCTTATTATGAATTTGGAACAATGCTGTAATATATACATATTTAAATGTGACTGACAAGTAAAAAAGACAAAAACTGCCCTCGTTACCGTAGCAACACCACCGCCATCTTCGTTCTTCGTCTTCATCGGGCAGACAGGAAGTCCAGCTTTGCAAAGTTAAAGCCTCCTTAAAGAGACAAAAGAATCCAGAATAAAACAGACGTATGTGAAGTTATTTAAAGACGGGCGTCTTGGACCAGGTCTTCCCCCCCCCCCCCCCCCCCCAGCCGTCTGACGGCAGAAGACACTTTGAGTTTGTGAAAACAACCTTTTACTGTGTGAATTGGATTTAATTTAATGGTGAAACTATTTATACGTGTGTCGCACTACGAGCCTCCTGTAGAAGATGCTCCTCAGCTCTTCTCGTCCTCCGTACTCTGTTCGATTGGTTTCCAGCGGAGCTTCACCTGCAGATAGAAGGTTGTTCGTCATCGTGTCGTGTTTAACAATAGAGTAAAAACCCCAGTTGACATGTTTTGTCTTGCGTTTTGTAATAAACCTTAAAAAAGAAGTTTCCTCTGTTTGTCTTCACTGACCCTGAAGGGTTCTACGGAAGCCCAGAGAGGACATTACACTTTTTAAATCACATTTTATGGAAAACAATTCTTTCTGCTGCGAAAAAATTAGATAAAAAAAGGATCCTACAAATTTTGATGACTTAGTTTCTCAGAAAAAGTTTCAAATGTATGAAATACTACGTTACTTTACATACTAGTTATTTCAAGATGCTTGCTTGTTATTGGAGAAAGTAAACATCGTATAGTACGGCTGACTATAGACCGATCTCTAACCCTCCCTTCCTCTGAGAAATCAGTTGTGTGACTTTCTACGTAACAATAGTTTAAGGATTTTCAGTCAGGATTTAGAAGCATCACAGCACAGCGACAGAGCTGGTAAAATAACTAATGACCTTCTAATCGCATCAGACAAAGGACTCGTCTCTGTTCTTGTCCTGTTAGACCTTCGTGCTGCGTTCAAAACTATAGACCACTACATCCTGTTGCAGAGACTGGAACATTATATTGGCATCAAAGGAACCGCACTGAACTGGTTTGGATCCTATTTATCGGATCGATCTCAGTTTGTTTATGTAAACGATGAAGCCTCGATGAAGACCATCAATTATGGAGTTCCACAAGGTTCTGTGCTTGGACCAATCTTGTTCACCTTATATATGCTTCCTTTAGGCAATATTATCAGAAAACACTATAAACTTCCATTGTCCTACCATGAGTAGGGTTCCCTCTCAATACAGGTAAGACAACTAGCTCCGTCCGTAGCACTCCTAGCGGCGCACAATATATTTTGCTGCCTGTTGAAGAGCAACAGAAGTTGTTTCGGTATGACGGTATATGAAAAATCCATATCATACGGGAGTATACCGGTATACCGCCCAGCCCTATACTCAACTAGAAAATGCATTTCCTGCTGAAAATGCGTTGGAATGCTGAAAGCTGAAATTAATTGTAACAGGATTGTTGAACAGGATTTGAAGATTTTTCTCCATAGAGAGCCCATTAAAAAAAATTCCAAATAGCTTAATATTTCAAAAACTTAAAAGATTACAAATATGAAAAGTCAAAGCACCCCTCTCCTGGAAGTCCTGTAGTGATATTTGTAGTAGTAGAAGTTGTAGTAGAAGTATTAGTAGTAGTAGAAGTATTAGTAATTAGAAGAAGTAGTAGTATCAGTAGTCGTAGTAATAGCTGTAGTATTGGTCGTAGTATTTAATATAACAGTAGTAGTAGTAGACGTAGTTATAGTAGTAATAGTAATGGTAGTAGAAGAAGTAGCAGTAGTAGTAGTACTAGTAGCAGTTGTACTAATAGCCATAGTAGTAATACTACTTGTAGTAGCATGAATAGCAGTAGTAGCAGTTGTAGTATAAGTAATAGTAGTAGTGGTAGTAATAGCAGTGGTGGTAGTAATAATATTGATGGTAGCAGTAATAGCAGTAGCAGCAGTAGTAGTAGCAACAGCAAAAGTTATAGTAGAAGTAGTAGTAATACTATATTAGCAGCAGCAGTAGTAGTTGTCGCAGTATTAGTCAGAGCATTAAGTTTTTCAACAAAAAAGCCTAATTTTGACCTTAACGTTTAAATACAGTTAATCCATTGAGGCTTTTATTTTGAAAGAGGGGGGCTGGGTGGGGGAGAAGAGACATAATCATAATGTTTGACACACATAAACAGAGGTTATTAAATGACAGGCTTCATCACAAGCATTTCAGGTAGAGTTCACTCTCTGGGGCTTTTATTTTGAAATGGGGTGGGGTGGGTTAAGTCCTCTTAAAATCTCTAAGACCTGAATGACTGTATGAGAGAGAGAGCCTGCGTGCGTGTGAGTAACTGGTTGCCATGGTGACGACGCACCTGGTGTTAGAGGCAGACTGATTAAGAAACATTACAGTAAACAGTGATTTTGAACAAAACCCCTTTTAACAAAAAGCAGGAGTCTGAGTGCCAAAATATGGATACCGTGAGAAAGATAAGACTCTGCTGAACGCGCTGATGTGTTTTTATGTTTGTGGTGTTAATAATGTGAGCTGCAGAGCAATAGACAAAACTGGTACCGTCTGCGTTCTTTGAGAAATGAGTGGTGAGATTTAACATGGAGTCTAATGGAGCAGTTGGTTGGAGTTCATGTCGCTCTGAGGCTCTTTGAGCCAAATGTGTAAGTCTGTGGGATTCCACAGTCATTTTTCTACGACAAGGACAATATTAGCTACTTCTCCATCAAAAATTATGCATGAAGAGCGAAGATTGTGGACACAGTGGCAAAAAAAAATGTTTTTTTCACAAGAATCTCAAGCTGCTCTTCACTCTAGCGGTGACATCACGCACTCTAAGCTGCGCAATACACACCCATTATAAAGTCAGAAAAGGGCTGAAAAATCATAAAAGTTAAATTGATGCAGTTCAAAAAGTTTAAAAGATATCAGAAAGCTGAATTATGCGGCAATAGTTCAGGGTTTTCTCAACATTTGAAAGTTGAAATGGTGTCTGTAGCTGAAAGTATGAGGAAGTTGAAGGATTTGAAAGTTGAAGTTTAAGAGGATTTGAAAATATTCTCCATAGAGATCCCATTCAAAAAAAAGTTAATTCAAAAAGTTTAAAGGTTAGAAATATGAAAAGTCATAGCAGACATGAGCTGAAAGAGCTGAACATTTTGATAGTTGAACGGTTTCTGTAGCTTAAAAATGTGGAAGGAGATAGGTAGCAAAATACGTATGGAAGAAATATAAAAGGTTGAACTAGAAAATGCATTTCCTGCTGAAAATGCGTTGGAATGCTGAAAGCTGAAATAAATTGTAAAGAAATTGCTGAAAATTAAGAAATGGGAGACTATCTGTCTGAAAAATGTTGAAGCCCGAAAGCATTTAAACTGCACTGCTGAAAAACCTTCTCGTTGAAATGTCTAACGATGGTGTCTGTAGCTGAAAGTATGAGGAAGAAGAAGGCTTTGAAAGTTGAAGTATAACAGGATTTGAAGACTTTCTCCATAGAGATCCCATTCAAAAGAAAATTGCAAAAAGCTTAATTCAAAAAGGTTAAAGATTACAAATATGAAAAGTCAAAGCACCCCTCTCCTGAAAGAGCTGAACATTTTGATATTTGAACAATTTCTGTAGCTTAAACAAATTTCAGAAGTAGTGATATTTGTAGTAATAGTAGAAGTTGTAGTAGAAGTATTATTAGTAGTAGAAGTATTAGTAGCATTAGAATAAGTAGTAGTAGTAGTAGTAGCAGTAGTGATATTTGAAGTATCAGTAGTAGTAGTGGTCGTAGTATTTAATATAACAGTAGTAGTAGTAGTAGTAAAAGTAATGGCAGTATTTGAAGTAGCAGTAGTAGTAGTACTAGTAGCAGTCGTACTAATAGCTGTAGTAGTATTAGTACTGGTAGTAGCATGAATAGCAGTAGTAGCAGTTGTAGTATAAGTAATAGTAGTAGTGGTAGTAATAGTAGTGGTAGTAATAATATTGATGGTAGCAGTAATAGCACTAGTAATAGTAGCAACAGCAAAAGTTGTAGTAGAAGTAGTAGCAGCAGTAGTAGTAGTAATACTAGAAATATTAGCAGCAGTAGTAGTTGTCGCAGTATTTGTAAGAGCATTCATTATTTCAACAAAAAAGCCTAATTTTGAGCTGAATGTTTACATACAGTTAATCCATGGGGCTTTTATTTTGAAAGGGTGGCGCTGGGTGGGGGGAGAGGAGACATAATCAATACACACCCATTATAAAGTCAGAAAAGGGCTGAAAAATCAAAAGTTAAATTGCTGCAGAAAGCTGAATTATGCGGCAATAGTTCAGGGTTTTCTCAACATTTGAAAGTTGAAATGGTGTCTGTAGCTGAAAGTATGAGGAAGTAGAAGGATTTGAAAGTTGAAGAAGTTTAAGAGGATTTGAAAATATTCTCCATAGACATCCCATTCAAAGAAAATTTGCAAAAAGCTTAATAATTCAAAAAGTTTAAGGGTTAGAAATATGAAGAGATATAGCAGACATGAGCTGAAAAAGCTGAACATTATGATAGTTGAACGGTTGCTGTAGCTTAAAAAATGTGGAAGGAGTTAAGTAGCAAAAAGCGTACGGAAGAAATAAAGAGGAATAAAGATTCGAAGAACAATAGTTGGAATGCTGTTAAGCATTCCAACTATTATATATATCGATCAAACCAGATGAAACCAATCAGCTCACTAAACTGCAAGCATGCTCATTACTAACTTTGCTTCTTTAGTCTTTGTGCGTCTCTCCTCACAGGTTCCATGGATCATGGTTTCATCTGGACCCTGGTCCTTCCTCCCACCATGGCCCTGCTGACTCCAACTGCTAATATTATTTTTTTATTACTACTCACATTACTAATTTTATATTACCGACACCATTAACGCACATTATTGACCTGCTTCTTCACCAGAGTCTGTGTATTCTCACCTCACAGGTTCTTGTGTATCCGGGTTAAAGTCGGTATGGCGTGTCGTTTAAAGTGATATTACATTGTTGTAAAGTCGGTATGGCGTGTCGTTTAAAGTCATATTACATTGTTATAAAGTCGGTATGGCGTGTCGTTTAAAGTCATATTACATTGTTATAAAGTCGGTATGGCGTGTCGTTTAAAGTGATATTACATTGTTGTAAAGTCGGTATGGCGTGTCGTTTAAAGTCATATTACATTGTTATAAAGTGATATTACATTGTTATAAAGTCGGTATGGCGTGTCGTTTAAAGTCATATTACATTGTTATAAAGTCGGTATGGCGTGTCGTTTAAAGTGATATTACATTGTTATAAAGTCGGTATGGCGTGTCGTTTAAAGTCATATTACATTGTTATAAAGTGATATTACATTGTTATAAATTCGGTACGGCGTGTCGTTTAAAGTGATATTACATTGTTATAAAGTCGGTATGGCGTGTCGTTTAAAGTGATATTACATTGTTATAAAGTCGGTACGGCGTGTCATTTAAAGTCATTACATTGTTATAAAGTTGGTACGGCGTGTCGTTTAAAGTGATATTACATTGTTATAAAGTCGGTATGGTGTGTCGTAAAAGGTCATAAAAAGTTGAAACACAGAACCTTTGATTGTCAAACATGTCCACTTTATTTTTCTTTTGTACATGAACATTTGTACAAAATGGTACTTTGCTTCTATATTGTTCTAATAAAGTACTACATATGTAGAGGGTTCTAATGTTTCCTGTTCTTTCTCTAAACGTTTCATCCAAAACGATGTCAACCTTAAATTAAACTCATGATCTTTAAATGTGAACCGACGTCTGTGATCAACACAAACATGAAATATGGAATAAAAGCTTCAAACAACAAAGAATCACAACGACAGAATATCAGCTGATGGTAAACAATGTTGTCATTTGTAAATAGTGGTGAGGGGCGTGGCCTCTCAGGAGGCGTGGTCTGTTGTGAGCGTGACAGATGAGGCGTGACCATGAGTCCATATACGTGTCAATATAGAAATAAAGCTCCTTTAGTTTCATATATTTTGTTCTTTAAACTATTTTATGAACGAGTTCAGTGAAGCAGCTCGTGAGACTTTCAATGTCTGTTAACGAGAATCTTCGGTGCTCTGAACAAATGCCAATATGTGGAATATTACCCAGAATTCATCACATCTGTTCAATAAACATCAAACTGCATTTGATATGACAAAACATGTTTGTGACATCATTCAGTTCAA
>JAFEUB010000366.1:57500-227500 GCA_024529925.1 Ophthalmolycus amberensis
TCAGTGTGTTGATCAGGGTGTTGATCAGGGTGTTGATCAGGGTGTTGATCAGTGTACTAATCAGTGTGTTGATCAGTGTGTTGATCAGGGTGTTGATCAGTGTGTTGATCAGGGTGTTGATCAGTGTGTTGATCAGGGTGTTGATCAGTGTACTAATCAGGGTGTTGATCAGTGTAATAATCAGTGTGTTGATCAGTGTGTTGATCAGGGTGTTGATCAGTGTACTAATCAGGGTGTTGATCAGTGTAATAATCAGTGTGTTGATCAGTGTGTTGATCAGGGTGTTGATCAGTGTACTAATCAGGGTGTTGATCAGTGTAATAATCAGGGTGTTGATCAGTGTACTAATCAGGGTGTTGATCAGTGTAATAATCAGTGTGTTGATCAGTGTGTTGATCAGGGTGTTGATCAGTGTACTAATCAGGGTGTTGATCAGTGTAATAATCAGTGTGTTGATCAGTGTGTTGATCAGGGTGTTGATCAGTGTACTAATCAGTGTGTTGATCAGGGTGTTGATCAGTGTGTTGATCAGTGTGTTGATCAGTGTGTTGATCAGGGTGTTGATCAGGGTGTTGATCAGGGTGTTGATCAGTGTGTTGATCAGTGTGTTGATCAGGGTGTTGATCAGGGTGTTGATCAGTGTGTTGATCAGTGTGTTGATCAGGGTGTTGATCAGGGTGTTGATCAGGGTGTTGATCAGTGTACTAATCAGTGTGTTGATCAGTGTACTAATCAGTGTGTTGATCAGTGTGTTGATCAGTGTGTTGATCAGTGTGTTGATCAGGGTGTTGATCAGTGTACTAATCAGTGTGTTGATCAGGGTGTTGATCAGTGTACTAATCAGTGTGTTGATCAGGGTGTTGATCAGTGTGTTGATCAGTGTGTTGATCAGTGTGTTGATCAGTGTGTTGATCAGTGTGTTGATCAGGGTGTTGATCAGTGTGTTGATCAGGGTGTTGATCAGTGTGTTAATCAGTGTGTTGATCAGTGTGTTGATCAGGGTGTTGATCAGTGTGTTGATCAGTGTGTTGATCAGTGTGTTGATCAGTGTGTTGATCAGTGTGTTGATCAGTGTGTTGATCAGTGTGTTGATCAGTGTGTTGATCAGTGTACTGATCAGGGTGTTGATCAGTGTGTTGATCAGTGTGTTGATCAGTGTGTTGATCAGTGTGTTGATCAGTGTGTTGATCAGTGTGTTGATCAGTGTGTTGATCAGTGTGTTGATCAGGGTGTTGATCAGTGTACTGATCAGTGTGTTGATCAGTGTGTTGATCAGGGTGTTGATCAGTGTGTTGATCAGTGTGTTGATCAGTGTGTTGATCAGTGTACTAATCAGTGTGTTGATCAGTGTACTAATCAGGGTGTTGATCAGTGTGTTGATCAGTGTGTTGATCAGGGTGTTGATCAGTGTGTTAATCAGTGTGTTGATCAGTGTGTTGATCAGGGTGTTGATCAGTGTGTTGATCAGTGTGTTGATCAGTGTGTTGATCAGTGTGTTGATCAGTGTGTTGATCAGTGTGTTGATCAGTGTGTTGATCAGTGTGTTGATCAGTGTACTGATCAGGGTGTTGATCAGTGTGTTGATCAGTGTGTTGATCAGTGTGTTGATCAGTGTGTTGATCAGTGTACTGATCAGGGTGTTGATCAGTGTGTTGATCAGTGTGTTGATCAGTGTGTTGATCAGTGTGTTGATCAGTGTGTTGATCAGTGTGTTGATCAGGGTGTTGATCAGTGTACTGATCAGTGTGTTGATCAGTGTGTTGATCAGGGTGTTGATCAGTGTGTTGATCAGTGTGTTGATCAGTGTGTTGATCAGGGTGTTGATCAGGGTGTTGATCAGTGTGTTGATCAGGGTGTTGATCAGGGTGTTGATCAGTACTAATCAGTGTGTTGATCAGTGTGTTGATCAGGGTGTTGATCAGTGTGTTGATCAGGGTGTTGATCAGGGTGTTGATCAGGGTGTTGATCAGTGTGTTGATCAGTGTGTTGATCAGTGTGTTAATTAGGGTGTTGATCAGGGTGTTGATCAGTGTACTAATCAGTGTGTTGATCAGTGTACTAATCAGGGTGTTGATCAGTGTACTAATCAGTGTGTTGATCAGTGTACTAATCAGGGTGTTGATCAGTGTGTTGATCAGTGTGTTGATCAGGGTGTTGATCAGTGTGTTGATCAGGGTGTTGATCAGTGTGTTGATCAGTGTGTTGATCAGTGTGTTGATCAGGGTGTTGATCAGTGTGTTGATCAGTGTGTTGATCAGGGTGTTGATCAGTGTGTTGATCAGTGTGTTGATCAGTGTGTTGATCAGGGTGTTGATCAGTGTGTTGATCAGTGTGTTGATCAGTGCGTTGATCAGTGCGTTGATCAGTGCGTTGATCAGGGTGTTGATCAGTGTGTTGATCAGTGTGTTGATCAGTGTGTTGATCAGTGTGTTGATCAGGGTGTTGGTCAGTGTGTTGATCAGTGTGTTGATCAGTGTGTTGATCAGTGTGTTGATCAGTGTGTTGATCAGTGTGTTGATCAGTGTGTTGATCAGGGTGTTGATCAGGGTGTTGATCAGGGTGTTGATCAGTGTACTAATCAGTGTGTTGATCAGTGTGTTGATCAGGGTGTTGATCAGTGTACTGATCAGTGTGTTGATCAGTGTACTAATCAGGGTGTTGATCAGTGTGTTGATCAGGGTGTTGATCAGTGTGTTGATCAGTGTACTAATCAGTGTGTTGATCAGTGTACTAATCAGGGTGTTGATCAGTGTACTAATCAGTGTGTTGATCAGTGTACTAATCAGTGTGTTGATCAGTGTACTAATCAGTGTGTTGATCAGTGTACTAATCAGTGTGTTGATCAGTGTACTAATCAGTGTGTTGATCAGTGTGTTGATCAGGGTGTTGATCAGGGTGTTGATCAGGGTGTTGATCAGGGTGTTGATCAGGGTGTTGATCAGTGTACTAATCAGTGTGTTGATCAGTGTACTAATCAGTGTGTTGATCAGTGTGTTGATCAGGGTGTTGATCAGGGTGTTGATCAGGGTGTTGATCAGGGTGTTGATCAGTGTACTAATCAGTGTGTTGATCAGTGTGTTGATCAGGGTGTTGATCAGTGTGTTGATCAGGGTGTTGATCAGTGTACTAATCAGGGTGTTGATCAGTGTAATAATCAGTGTGTTGATCAGTGTGTTGATCAGGGTGTTGATCAGTGTACTAATCAGTGTGTTGATCAGGGTGTTGATCAGTGTGTTGATCAGTGTGTTGATCAGTGTGTTGATCAGGGTGTTGATCAGGGTGTTGATCAGGGTGTTGATCAGTGTGTTGATCAGTGTGTTGATCAGGGTGTTGATCAGGGTGTTGATCAGGGTGTTGATCAGTGTGTTGATCAGTGTGTTGATCAGGGTGTTGATCAGGGTGTTGATCAGGGTGTTGATCAGGGTGTTGATCAGTGTGTTGATCAGTGTACTAATCAGTGTGTTGATCAGTGTGTTGATCAGGGTGTTGATCAGGGTGTTGATCAGTGTGTTGATCAGGGTGTTGATCAGGGTGTTGATCAGTACTAATCAGTGTGTTGATCAGTGTGTTGATCAGGGTGTTGATCAGTGTACTAATCAGTGTGTTGATCAGGGTGTTGATCAGGGTGTTGATCAGTGTGTTGATCAGTGTGTTGATCAGTGTGTTAATTAGGGTGTTGATCAGGGTGTTGATCAGTGTACTAATCAGTGTGTTGATCAGTGTACTAATCAGTGTGTTGATCAGTGTGTTGATCAGTGTGTTGATCAGTGTGTTGATCAGGGTGTTGATCAGTGTGTTGATCAGTGTGTTGATCAGTGTGTTGATCAGGGTGTTGATCAGTGTACTAATCAGGGTGTTGATCAGTGTACTAATCAGTGTGTTGATCAGTGTGTTGATCAGGGTGTTGATCAGTGTGTTGATCAGTGTGTTGATCAGGGTGTTGATCAGTGTGTTGATCAGTGTGTTGATCAGTGTGTTGATCAGTGTGTTGATCAGTGTGTTGATCAGGGTGTTGATCAGTGTGTTGATCAGTGTACTAATCAGTGTGTTGATCAGTGTGTTGATCAGTGTGTTGATCAGTGTGTTGATCAGGGTGTTGATCAGTGTGTTGATCAGTGTGTTGATCAGTGTGTTGATCAGTGTGTTGATCAGGGTGTTGATCAGTGTGTTGATCAGTGTGTTGATCAGTGTGTTGATCAGTGTGTTGATCAGTGTGTTGATCAGTGTGTTGATCAGTGTGTTGATCAGGGTGTTGATCAGTGTGTTGATCAGGGTGTTGATCAGTGTACTAATCAGTGTGTTGATCAGGGTGTTGATCAGTGTGTTGATCAGGGTGTTGATCAGTGTACTAATCAGTGTGTTGATCAGGGTGTTGATCAGTGTGTTGATCAGGGTGTTGATCAGTGTACTAATCAGGGTGTTGATCAGTGTACTGATCAGTGTGTTGATCAGTGTACTGATCAGTGTGTTGATCAGGGTGTTGATCAGTGTGTTGATCAGGGTGTTGATCAGTGTGTTGATCAGGGTGTTGATCAGGGTGTTGATCAGTGTGTTGATCAGGGTGTTGATCAGGGTGTTGATCAGTGTGTTGATCAGGGTGTTGATCAGTGTACTAATCAGTGTGTTGATCAGGGTGTTGATCAGTGTACTAATCAGTGTGTTGATCAGGGTGTTGATCAGTGTGTTGATCAGGGTGTTGATCAGTGTACTAATCAGTGTGTTGATCAGGGTGTTGATCAGTGTGTTGATCAGGGTGTTGATCAGTGTACTAATCAGGGTGTTGATCAGTGTACTAATCAGTGTGTTGATCAGTGTACTGATCAGTGTGTTGATCAGGGTGTTGATCAGTGTGTTGATCAGGGTGTTGATCAGTGTGTTGATCAGGGTGTTGATCAGTGTGTTGATCAGGGTGTTGATCAGGGTGTTGATCAGTGTGTTGATCAGTGTGTTGATCAGGGTGTTGATCAGGGTGTTGATCAGTGTGTTGATCAGTGTGTTGATCAGTGTGTTGATCAGGGTGTTGATCAGGGTGTTGATCAGGGTGTTGATCAGTGTGTTGATCAGTGTGGTGATCAGGGTGTTGATCAGGGTGTTGATCAGGGTGTTGATCAGTGTGTGTGTGTTACTTGTTCCAGTGGCTCTTGGAGTTCTTGTAGAGGGCCGGGAACATGATGGGGAGGATCTTAGCAGCGTTGTCACTGATCAGACTCATGATGTACTCGTTGTTCCAGTAATACAGAGCCCGCTCTGCCACCTGTGACACAGTAATATGACTTCATCATCAGGTACACACATATTCATATATCAATATAATATATTATACATATTTATTTCACGTTAACACACCAAGGAACACGAAAATAAATCTGATTCTAGTTCCGAGGTTTGAGGCAGTCGCTCTGGTGTGGTCCTGGGTCAGGTAGTGTGAGGTTGAGTTCTGATCGAGTTTATGGTCTGGTCCTGGGTCAGGTAGTGTGAGGTTGAGTTCTGATCTGGTTTATGTTCTGAGTCAGGTAGTGTGAGGTTCAGTTCTAATCTAGTGTCCTGGTCCTGGTCCTGGTTCTGGTCCTGGTCCTAGTCCTGGTACCTGGAAGTGTGGACTGGACACACACTTGGCCAGCTGTCTGAAGAGCGGCTCCTGGACCTTGACGAACTCCGAGGGCTCGATGACGTCCAGGATCTCCTCCAGCTCGTTGAGGAACATCACCTCTTTGGGACTGTGAGTCTTGGGCCAGAACTTCAGCAGACCTATGATCACCTGGAGGGGTCAGAGGTCACGGGGTCACCTGAAGGTTACACTCATCACATGTCATGGAAACAGGAGGGAGACTCACCGGCTCTGTCAGACTGCTGTCTTTCTCCAGGAACTGGACCACACAGTACGCCAGCTGGAGGAGAGAGAGACAGGGAGACAGTGAGACAGGTAGGGAGACAGGTAGAGAAATAGAGAGATAGAGAGAGACAGACAGACAGACAGACAGACAGACAGACAGACCTGTGGGTGGTAGACACTGAGAGACTTGACTTTATGAAGTGGCAGCAGAACTCTGATGAGAAACATCTTGTGTTCTTCTTTCAGAGGGAGAGCGAAGCCGTTGATGATGCTGAGAGAGAGAGACAGTTAACATCGTCATGACGACCAATGTGTGTGTTACCCATCGTCATGACGACCAACGTGTGTGTGTTACCCATCGTCATGACGACCAACGTGCGTGTGTTACCTCCCCAGGATCTCCAGCAGTTCAGCGATGCCGTTGTGATGTTCTGTCTCATAGATGAATCTGTAGAACAGAAGATCAATAGATGATCATACAGAAGGTTGTTGATCAATAGATGATCACACAGAAGGTTATTGATCAATAGACGATCACACAGGTTATTGATCAATAGATGATCACACAGAAGGTTGTTGATCAATAGACGATCACACAGAAGGTTGTTGATCAATAGACGATCATACAGAAGGTTGATCAACAGACGATCATACAGAAGGTTGATCAATAGATGATCATACAGAAGGTTGTTGATCAATAGATGATCACACAGAAGGTTGATCAATAGATGATTATACAGAAGGTTGTTGATCAATAGATGATCACACAGAAGGTTATTGATCAATAGACGATCATACAGAAGGTTGATCAATAGATGATCATACAGAAGGTTGTTGATCAATAGACGATCACACAGAAGGTTATTGATCAATAGACGATCACACAGCAGGTTGTTGATCAATAGATGATCACACAGAAGGTTGTTGATCAATAGACGATCATACAGAAGGTTATTGATCAATAGATGATCACACAGAAGGTTATTGATCAATAGATGATCATACAGAAGGTTATTGATCAATAGATGATCACACAGAAGGTTATTGATCAATAGACGATCACACAGAAGGTTATTGATCAATAGATGATCACACAGAAGGTTGTTGATCAATAGACGATCACACAGAAGGTTGTTGATCAATAGACGATCATACAGAAGGTTGATCAATAGACGATCATACAGAAGGTTGATCAATAGATGATCATACAGAAGGTTGTTGATCAATAGATGATCACACAGAAGGTTGATCAATAGATGATTATACAGAAGGTTGTTGATCAATAGATGATCACACAGAAGGTTATTGATCAATAGATGATCACACAGAAGGTTATTGATCAATAGACGATCATACAGAAGGTTGATCAATAGATGATCATACAGAAGGTTGTTGATCAATAGATGATCACACAGAAGGTTATTGATCAATAGACGATCACACAGAAGGTTGTTGATCAATAGATGATCATACAGAAGGTTGATCAATAGATGATCACACAGAAGGTTATTGATCAATAGACGATCATACAGAAGGTTGATCAATAGACGATCACACAGAAGGTTGTTGATCAATAGACGATCACACAGAAGGTTGATCAATAGACGATCATACAGAAGGTTGATCAATAGACGATCACACAGAAGGTTATTGATCAATAGACGATCATACAGAAGGTTGTTGATCAATAGACGATCACACAGAAGGTTATTGATCAATAGATGATCACACAGAAGGTTGTTGATCAATAGACGATCACACAGAAGGTTGTTGATCAATAGACGATCACACAGAAGGTTATTGATCAATAGATGATCACACAAAAGGTTGTTGATCAATAGACGATCACACAGAAGGTTGTTGATCAATAGACGATCATACAGAAGGTTGATCAATAGACGATCATACAGAAGGTTGATCAATAGACGATCATACAGAAGGTTGTTGATCAATAGATGATCACACAGACTAATATCAATAGCAGACGGATATTGATCCTGACCTGTAGAAGATGTTGTTGATCTGGCGCCTGATGTAGGCTCGGAGGCCCAGGAACTTTCCGTAGATGCGGTGCAGGATGGTCTTCAGGAAGTCTCTCTCTCTGGGGTCCTCACTGTCAAACAGCTCCAGCAGCTTGGAAACAAACGTTAAAGTCAAACCTCTCCTCCTCTTCTTCTCAACATGCTCCTCTGTTCTATAGATGTCACATCTTACCGACATCACAAACTTCTGGTCTATGTGTTTCTTGGCCACGTTGGGCTGGAAGTCTGGAGACTCCAGGAAGCGAAGGAAGAACTCGTAGACGAGCTGTGGACACAAACATGACAACACCAACGATGTCCAATCAGCACCAATCATATGGAGCTGTGGGAGGGGCTAAAAAAAGGATCTAAAATCTACATTTCTTTGTCAATGTTTGGGGGGAAAAAATATTCTCTGAGACGCTTTACTGCTTGAGTACTTTTAATTTGAATATTCTAAGTACTGGTTATACTCACACAACCTACTTTTACTGAAGTTACATTTTCAATGCAGAACTTTTAGGAAAAGGCCGAATCTCTGGGACTCAGATCACAATGCGATTATAAAAACATTATTTTAGGACATGGTGTGAGGAGGGCCACGTGATGCGAAGGCGGTAGGAGCGCCGGACAGGAGCTCACGGACTGAACACTTTTTTGAACATTTCAGGTATAGCTTAACATTAATAAAATATGGAGACTGAAGTAGTAAAGTCACTGCAGGATCTTTGGGGGGGAAACTGAAAAAGGACGAACCAGACGGTCCAGACTTCGAAAAACTCAGCCTGAAAAAGAGACCAGCGACTCCAACAACATGGCGGAAGGCGAGCAGATTGATGACCTGGTGGAGAAGATAAGTGAAGGAGTATTTAAGAAACTCAGCTCCAGCCTGGATATAAAACTCAACCAAATAGCCAAATGGATGAGCTCGCTGTGTGAACGTGTTAAAGCGGTAGAGAAAAGGGTGGACGAAGCAGAACAAAGAATATCCCACACAGAGGACTCTGTGTCACTGGAACGCACTGAGACACTGCTAACTGAGGCCATGACCCGGCTGGAGGACCAGGAGAACCGGTCCAGACGCAACAACATAAAGACGCCAGGGACGTTATCGCATGTTGGCTGCCAACAATCCTGAACCTCACGGTGAAAAACGACAGGATCAAGCTGGACAGGTGTCACCGCGGCCCCGCACACCTGCAGAACCACTCAACGAGGCCGAGGACCGTCTACATTCATCTCCACGACTTCGCCGACAAACAGCCGATCATGAAGGGGGCGCGCAGCGCGGCTGAGGCCACTTTCTCTGACAACCGCACACACGTCTCTGATGACTTCTCACCAGCGGTAGAAAAAAACAACGCAAATTCCTGGAGGCAAAGACATCACTCCGAGAACTCTGCATCCGTTACAGATGCTGTATCCAGCCGTGCTGCACGTTACACATGGCGGAGGAGTCCGACACTTCAGATCCGCGGATGAGGCACAGAGGTTTGTGGAGAGGAAGAAAGACAAAATATAATGGACAAATGCGACGCAATCTGGAATTAAGTGGACAGTTCATACCCGCGGAGGTCATGCTGCTGAAGTGACCCACAAAGAAAGTTAACAGACAACAACTGCAGCCACCCTGCACCTGAACCTTTCTTTTCTTTTCTTCTCTGCATGAAACTCAGTGGAACAAGCTGGTCTGCTCATGTATATTACTGTAGGGGACGACCGAATTCACGGGGCCCCTTTAAGGAAAGGGGCGTAACCCTGGTGACAGAGGGGGTTAAAGGGTGACAGGAAGTGAATGTGTTTGAGGTTTTGTATGGATGGAAATAAACGGCCACAAGGTGCAGCCAAAGGGAATACTCGACTCCTTGTTTATTTCCACACACCTACATTGGTGACCCTGACACTCCTGGACGTTTCCAGAAGAAAGAATGACGACGCACGCAGTTTCGCTGAAACTGCCGGAGTTTTGGGAGACGCAAGCGGCGGTGTGGTTCGCTCAAACTGAGACACAGTTCGCCCTCAGAGACATTACAGCGGACGCGACAAGATATTATTATGTCGTGGCGGCTCTCGGCAGTTCGACAGCAGGCAGAGTGGTGAGCATTCTGGAAAATCCGCCAGAGAGGGATAAGTACAATACCCTGAAAGACCGGCTGTTGAACATTTTCGGGCTTTCGGACTCTGAGCGGGCTCGCCGGTTGCTTGCTCTGAATGGCCTCGGCGACAGCAAGCCGTCGGAGCTAATGGACAAAATGTTAGCGCTGCTAGGTAAACACGAGCCGGAGTTTCTGTTTACGGAACTTTTTCTGCAGCAGCTCCCGCTGCAGGTGCGGGCCGCTTTGGCCAACACCAGGATTACCGATTGTCGTGAGTTGGCCGAGGAGGCCGATAAGTTTTTTCTGGCGGGCCAACAAAGCTACACGGCCGCGTTGAGGCCGTCCCAAGCCACGGCGTGGCCGGGGGAGACAACGATCGTCGCCGCAGCAGCAGCAGCAGCAGCAGCAGCAGCAGCAGCAGCAGCAGCAGCGAGCCAACGTGTGCTATTACCATGCAAGGTTTGGGCCACGGGCTACAAAGTGCCGTTCACCATGCAGTTTCGGCAGGACGGGAAATGCCAGGGCCGGCGCTCAGTGACTGCCATGGGCGTCGGTTGGGAAGGCAGGCTGTTGTTCATCCGGGACGACGTTTCCGGGCGGCGCTTTCTCTGCGACACGGGGGCGCAGAGGAGCATTGTGCCTGCATCGCGGGTGGACATGCTGACGAACGGGCAGGGCCCCCCGCTGGAAGCCGCGAACGGTACCCCCATACGCACTTTTGGGACACGGTGCCTGGAGCTGTGTTTTATGGGGCAGCGTTTCAGCTGGGACTTTGTTACTGCCAAAATTGCCATTCCCCTGCTCGGCGCGGATTTCCTATGCGCTTATGGGCTATTGGTGGACGTCAAGGGCCGCCGCCTGATAAATGCTGTGACTTTTTGCTCTTACCCATGTACACTAAGTGGAGCGGGCTCTACCAGGTTGACTAACATGCTTGCAGCGGCTGATGAGTTTCTGCGTCTGCTGGCCGAGTTCCCAGACCTCTCGCAGCCCACCTTGGGGTGGAGCATCACATCTCTACCACCGGCCCACCGGTACATGCCCGGGCCCGGCGCCTAGATCCGGCAAAGCTCACCATCGCCAAGATAGAGTTTGAAAACATGGAGCGCCTGGGCATCAATCGCCGCTCCGACAGTCCATGGGCTTCACCCCTGCACATGGCCCCGAAGCCTGGGGGCGGGTGGCGCCCGTGTGGAGATTATCGCCGGCTCAACGAGGCAACAATCCCGGAACGCTATCCGGTTCCACATATCCAAGACTTTTCTACCCACTTGTCGGAGAGCGTGGTGTTTTCGAAAGTGGACCTGGTACGAGGTTACCATCAAGTGCCTGTTCACCCGCTGGACATTCCCAAGACTGCGCTGATCACTCCGTTCGGCCTGTTTGAGTTCTTGAGGATGCCGTTTGGCCTAAAAAACGCAGCGCAGACGTTCCAGCGTCTAATGGACACGGTGCTGAGGGACCTGCCTTTCCTGTTCGTCTACCTGGATGACATCCTGGTGGCCAGTTCATCAAGAGCGGAGCACAGGTCTCACCTCCGGACTCTATTCGAGCGACTCAGCCAGCACGGGTTGATCATCAACCCGGCTAAGTGCCAGTTTGGGTTGACCACCATTGACTTTCTGGGTCACCGCATCACAAAGGACGGGGCGCTCCCCCTCCCGGCAAAGGTGGAGGCAGTGACTAACTTTACACGCCCACTCACGGTGAGGGCCCTGCAGGAGTTTTTAGGCATGGTGAACTTTTACCATCGCTTTATTCCCCGAGCAGCGCAAGTGATGCGGCCCCTGTACGAAGCCCTGAAAGGCAAGGCCATCAAACAGCTGGTGGATTGGACTGAAGAGAGGGAACTTGCGTTTGTTGATGCGAAAACAGCTCTGGCAAGCGCAACAATGCTGGCACACCCGTCACCTAAGGCTCCGATTGCAATCACCACGGACGCTTCGGACTACGCGGTTACTACGCGGTGCACGAGCAGTGGGTGAAAGGGGCGTGGCAACCGCTGGCCTTCTTCAGTCGACAGTTGCGGCCTAATGAGCGGAAATACAGCACGTTCGATCGGGAGCTCCTCGGCCTCTTTCTGGCCATTCGGCATTTCCGGTTCCTGCTGGAGGCTCGGCCGTTCACTGCGTTTGTGGATCACAAACCACTGACGTTTGCCATGAGTAAGAGCACCGAACCATGGTCTGCACGCCAGCAGCGGCAGCTCTCCTTCATATCAGAGTTTACCACGGATCTGCAGCATGTAGCGGGCAAGGAAAACCTGGTCGCAGACTGTCTCTCCAGGGCTGTCACCGGGGCTGTCCAGTTAGGATTGGACTATAACAAGATGGCAGAGGATCAAGTTACAGACCCGGGCGTCCAGGAGTTGAGGACGGCAGTCACGGGACTGCGGTTGGAGGAGGTCCCGTTTGGCGAAACTGGCGTTACGCTCCTGTGCGACGTCTCCACAGGCCAGCCACGGCCGGTTGTTCCCGACGAATGGAGACAACAGGTTTTCAATGCTATTCATGGACTGTCCCACCCTGGCAAGAGGGCGTCTCAGAAGTTGATCTCAGCAAAATTTGTCTGGCACGGGCTGAAAAAGGATATACGGAAGTGGGCCGGGACTTGTGTGGTGTGCCAGCGCTCCAAGGTGCACCGTCACATAAAGGCCCCGTTTGCACAGTTCTCGGTGCCAGAAAGGAAGTTCGATCATGTGAATGTGGACTTGGTAGGACCTTTGCCCCCATCCCGTGGGTTCACACATCTCCTCACGATGGTAGACCGAACCACTCGTTGGCCAGAAGCTGTCCCGTTGTCATCAACAACGGCGGATGAGGTGGCTCGGGCATTTATTCAGGCTTGGGTCGCCAGGTTTGGAGCCCCAGCTGACGTTTCCTCGGACCGAGGCCCACAGTTTACATCAGAGCTGTGGAATGCAGTTGCAGGAAGCCTAGGGGTGAAGCTCCATCGCACTACCGCCTACCACCCGCAGGCTAATGGGTTATGCGAGCGGTTCCACCGGTCGATGAAAGCTGCTCTCCGGGCCAGCCTCAAAGGCAGCAGTTGGGTGGACAGGCTCCCGTGGGTCATGTTGGGGCTCAGGACAACCCCCAAAGATGATCTGCAAGCTTCATCGGCTGAGCTGGTTTATGGACAGCCACTGCGGGTCCCGGGGGAGTTTATCCCCAAAGTCACAGACCCTTGGTCTGCAACCCAGCAGCGGGAAACGCTCCTGGAAAAAGCCAGGCTGTTTAAACCAGTGCCCACGTCGCAGCACGGCCTTCCGCAGTCATACGTCCCGTCCAGCCTCAGGTCAGCGGAGTATGTGTTTGTTCGCCAGGACGGCGACCGTGGACCCTTTCAACCCCCCTACGTCGGGCCGTTTCGGGTGCTGGAGACCGGAGACAAAACCGGCAAGGTCGACATGGGCGGCAAGCTGGAGTACGTGTCGGTTGACCGCCTTAAACCAGCACATCTGGACCTGGACCAACCTGTACGGTTGGCTGAACCCCCACGGCGGAGGCGGCCTCGTGCCCTCCCACCTCAGCACGACAGGACCCGGAGGGGGCCTTCAACGGTGGTTCTGCCTCCGGCCCCAGAGACACGGAGTCGGGCTGGTCTGTTGATCCGGGCCCCCAAACATTAATGGTTGGGACTAATCTCGGGAGTTGGTGAATTCTGGGGGGAGGCATGTAGGGGACGACCGAATTCACGGGGCCCCTTTAAGGAAAGGGGCGTAACCCTGGTGACAGAGGGGGTTAAAGGGTGACAGGAAGTGAATGTGTTTGAGGTTTTGTATGGATGGAAATAAACGGCCACAAGGTGCAGCCAAAGGGAATACTCGACTCCTTGTTTATTTCCACACACCTACATGTTGATGTTTTAGGAAAGAAACCCAGTTATATTAGATATCATATCCTGTAACTGCACTGATTGATCACGCTTCATTAAGACTGGGAAGAAACTTCAAGGCTGCGGATTATAATAAGAGTTGCGATACCTGAAAAGGTCTTCTTTATAACAGGGAGTCAGGGAGCTCTGTTTTATCACCAGTTTGTTTGGATGTCAGGAAAAGAGGGGAACACGGTAGTGAGCAGGTCTTCCCTTTCAATGAGTTCAAGTTTCAGTTTGTTTTTGTCATTCAGTGTTCTTAAATGTTCTGTTCTGTACCACACCACCAGAAAGGAATATCCATCTGAACTAGGTCAGCAAAGGTCTTAACACATCTCCAGAGCGCCTCCAGGAGGTCTCTAAGAGGACAGCGTCTCTCTGTGACAGAGACAGAAGCAGGACATGTCAGGGATAGAGAGCATCAAACTCTGTACATTTAATGTCAAGGAGATCCATCATCCAATTAAGAGGAAGAAAATACTACGCCTTCTAAAAAAAGACAAGATACAAATAGCTCTCTTACCAGAAACCCAGCGAGTGGATAAGGAGCACATGAAGCGGGACTGAGTGGGCCAGGTTTACTACTCATCACTCTCCTCCAATAGCAGAGGAGTCTATCTGAACACACAAGGCCACCGCAGTCACCCCTCTGAGGGCCGATACATCCTTGTTCACGGCACACCGGTCACTTTGATTCATAGTTACGCACCAAATTCGCCAACTCCGTCACTTTGGACTACAATAGCAGCAGAAATAGAGGGAGGCAGTTCTAGGTGGTGGCTTTGATTGGTCTCCAGCAGACACAAGTAGAAGAACAGGTGCAGGTGCTTTACCAGGTAAATATATATATAGATGATATAAATCTGATAGATGTATGGAGGAACCTGAACCCATCAGTGAGACACTTCACATTCTACTCTAATCCGCATAACTCTTACTCATGCAGAGATTACTCTTTTGCTGCGCCGCAGATCACAGGACAAGTAAAAGCCTGGAGTCGAGGATCTCTGCATGTCAGCGACCGTGCCCAGGATACCTGGAGGTGACTGAGTGAAGCTGTCTGGCACACAGAGATGGCGCTTCCCATCATATCTCCTCACGGACAAGGAATTCAAAGAAAAGAACATGAAACAAACCCAGAGTGTCTCTGGGAATCTGCAAAAGCCCATATTAGAGGATTTACTCTCTCATAGATGTCACACCGGAAAAACTCCTTCAGAAGCAGAATGAACTGGAAACGGACTGAACAAAGGCAGAGCTGGCCCGTAAGTCTAGTCCAACCAGAACTAACCTCATTAGAGTGCAAAGTATCAGAGCGGCACTCAGTTCAGTTGTGAATGAGAAAGCACCTCAATCCTTATTCTATCAGAAGCAACCACTGTATGAATATGGAAACTAAGATAGCAAATATTTGGCCCGCCTGCTCAACCAGAAACTAGATGACAGCACCAGGAATCAGAGATCCAGGAGGGAAAAGAAGTATATCAACTCTGTTTCTGTATCATTTTACAAAACTGATAACAGCACTAAAGAGGAACTTGACAAATTATTTTCTAAAATGAAATGACCTACACTAACAAATGAACAGCAACAATCTTTGGGGAAACCCGTTCAGGAACAGGAAATATCAGAAGCAATGTCTTTGATGCACAGTGGACAATCACCAGGATGGGTTCCCAGTGGAGTGGTTTAAAGCCTCTAAAACAAGCTCAGAATTATAATTACAGCTTTAACACACTCACCACCTACCGGTAACAATGTGGCCAGCCAACATTAGCCAACGTGAAAAAAAACAAGGACCCCGAAGACCCGGCGTCTTACAGGCTCATAACACTGATTAGTGGAGACGCAAAGCTCTTAGCCCAGGTATCGACTCTGAGGCTTGACCATTAATATCAATATTAGTAGATCCTGGTCAAACAGGCTTTATTAAAGGGAGGAACTCCTCCAATAATACCAGTCTGAACATAACACAGTTTGCCAGAGATAATAATGTACAAGGCCTGGCAGTGTCTCTGGACTCATTCAAAGCTTTTGACAGGGTTGAACGGCCCTTTCTTTTCTATGCTATGGAAACATTTAAAATAGGTACAGAATTCATTGACTGGGTGAAACAGCTGTATTTTTCTCCTAGAGCGGCCGTTATTACTAACCCGTTCCCATTAGAGCGTGGCACCCGTCAGGGATGCCCACTGAGCCCTCTTTTGTTTGCATTAGCTATTGAGCCCTGAGCCGAGCTCATCAGAACCACACCAACGATAAGAGGTTTCAATGTCAACGGTACCGTACAAAACATGTCTCTATGCGGATGATGTCCTGCTGTACCTGGTTGAGATAGACACCACCATCCCGTCTACTTGAATGTTTACAACAGTTTGGGCACATATCAGGTTTTAAAGTGAATCGATCAGAAACCGAGGCCGTGCCTATTGGTGCTCTGGCCGGCTCTACGCCACCTAGTGGATCCTTTCCACTGGTCACTCAGGGAGAGAACCTACCTTGGAATTAGAATTGGCCCCTCCCTTAAAAAACTCAATCTTAAACCAATCACAACGCATTAGGGAAGACTTGAATAGGTGGGGAACTTTACCAGCTTCCTGGTTGGCAGGATAAGCATAGGTTACTGTACCCCCTACAGATGCTGCCACTCAATGAATTATGGAAAACACACTTAACATTGTGAGCTGTAGCACAGATAGAGAGAGACCATTGAAATACTACACAGCACCGCTGAGGGGCAGGCTGGTCTAGGTTCTCCTACATGTAGTACATGTAACTCTGAAGTTGGTACTTATATACACATGTTTTGGAAATGTGCAAAGATACAAACATTGTGGAGAGAAGTGAAGGACGAAGTGGTCTCTTTGATCGATATGTCCTGGAGCTTTCACCTCCTCAACGTATGTTGGCAGCTAAAGTGAGCAGGAGAAGCAGCGACGCTGAACTGATTGGTTGTATATAGCACCAAAGACTATTCTTCAATTCTGGATGTCTAAAGGTACCCCTTCCACGGACGACCGGTACGAGGGGATTCTGGAGCTTCTCCCTCTGGAACAGTTGACCCACACCATCCATGACCATGTCAAGGGGTTTCTCAAGACATGGAAACCGGTCTTAGACGTGGCGGACCCCTCCGGGCTGGACTTCGCCCTGCCAGATTAAAAACACTGGTACCGCTGACTTGACCTGATGATGTTGTAATGATCACAAAAGTCTGCCTGTGTGTACGTACAGCAAATGTGAATGGGGAACCTGTGGGTTATGTTCCTTCACCCATATAAAGTACTGTACTGTTGTTAGTTGCCTGTAAGTATAAACACAGGACATGAATAGGATCTATTATTGTTGTTGTTATTGTTTTGGTTGAGCTGTTTTGCATAAAGTGTGTCGGGGGGGAAGTGATGCGAGAGAAGTTTGTGCGCACAGACCGGAGGAAGCGAGCTGCGTTCAGTGGACTCAGGAGAGCTCGGTTCACCGGCGACTGCTCAGCCAAGGATCCGAAGCAAGCGTTGCATTATTGGGCTGGAGTCTTCTCTGGGAACGGCAGAGGGCCACCATCCCTTCGGTGGACAAAGTCACCGCGGCGTCTCGCCGCGCTTCCGCCGGTTATTGACTTTGCTCGGGTTGTTTTTTCTGAAGGAACTGTTGAACTAATGGGACTCGGGGTTTGGGTGATCGTGGTTATGAATGTTTAATTTATTGTGCCGTAGTACGGCAGGAGCCTCGCGGTTATTTTGGTTTTGTTTGTTCGCATGTCGAATGAATATTTGATTGATATGAATATACTGTGTTACATTTACCTGGCAGTGGTTTCTTTGGCGTCTGGTGTGGTCGAGCCTTATAATAGAGATCGTTTCAGTGTGCTTTGTACCGGCCTCCCTGTTAATCAGCAGAGAGACTCTGTGAACCTGCTCATATCAGACGAGTATGAGATGCGTGCCCTTCATTTTAGCGGATGTACTTTTCCCTTTTAGGTTTATATAATTAGGTGAATTGTTACAATGTAACCAACATGTACTGATGTGTTATTATCTGCTGTGGTTGTGTGGTATTTTTTAAATATTATTTTATTTGTTGTTCTCTCCCTCCGTATCGAATCCATAACGTTCTGGAGTTCTGTCTTAAATATAAAGATATAAAAACAACATCATATCTCACTGTGACGGTCTACATTTATATTCATCAACACAAAAACTGATCCTTCATTAATACACATTTTCAGTGTGTATTAGTACTTTCACTACAGTAAAGGTACTCTGGGTGTACTTTCACTACAGTAAAGGTACTCTGGGTGTACTTTCACTACAGTAAAGGTACTCTCTGTGTGTACTTTCACTACAGTAAAGGTACTCTGGGTGTACTTTCACTACAGTAAAGGTACTCTCTGTGTGTACTTTCACTACAGTAAAGGTACTCTGTGTGTACTTTCACTACAGTAAAGGTACTCTCTGGGTGTACTTTCACTACAGTAAAGGTACTCTGTGTGTACTTTCACTACAGTAAAGGTACTCTCTGTGTGTACTTTCACTACAGTAAAGGTACTCTCTGTGTGTACTTTCACTACAGTAAAGGTACTCTGGGTGTACTTTCACTACAGTAAAGGTACTCTCTGGGTGTACTTTCACTACAGTAAAGGTACTCTCTGGGTGTACTTTCACTACAGTAAAGGTACTCTCTGTGTGTACTTTCACTACAGTAAAGGTACTCTGGGTGTACTTTCACAACAGTAAAGGTACTCTCTGTGTGTACTTTCACTACAGTAAAGGTACTCTGGGTGTACTTTCACTACAGTAAAGGTACTCTGGGTGTACTTTCACTACAGTAAAGGTACTCTGGGTGTACTTTCACTACAGTAAAGGTACTCTGGGTGTACTTTCACTACAGTAAAGGTACTCTGTGTGGACTTTCACTACAGTAAAGGTACTCTGGGTGTACTTTCACAACAGTAAAGGTACTCTGTGTGTACTTTCACTGCAGTAAAGGTACTCTGTGTGTACTTTCACGACAGTAAAGGTACTCTGGGTGTACTTTCACTACAGTAAAGGTACTCTGGGTGTACTTTCACTACAGTAAAGGTACTCTCTGGGTGTACTTTCACTACAGTAAAGGTACTCTCTGTGTGTACTTTCACTACAGTAAAGGTACTCTGTGTGTACTTTCACTACAGTAAAGGTACTCTCTGGGTGTACTTTCACTACAGTAAAGGTACTCTGGGTGTACTTTCACTACAGTAAAGGTACTCTGGGTGTACTTTCACTACAGTAAAGGTACTCTGGGTGTACTTTCACTACAGTAAAGGTACTCTGGGTGTACTTTCACGACAGTAAAGGTACTCTGTGTGTACTTTCACTACAGTAAAGGTACTCTGGGTGTACTTTCACGACAGTAAAGGTACTCTGGGTGTACTTTCACTACAGTAAAGGTACTCTGTGTGTGCTTTCACTACAGTAAAGGTACTTTCACTACAGTAAAGGTACTCTGTGTGTACTTTCACTACAGTAAAGGTACTCTGGGTGTACTTTCACGACAGTAAAGGTACTCTGGGTGTACTTTCACTACAGTAAAGGTACTCTGGGTGTACTTTCACTACAGTAAAGGTACTCTGGGTGTACTTTCACGACAGTAAAGGTACTCTGGGTGTACTTTCACTACAGTAAAGGTACTCTGGGTGTACTTTCACGACAGTAAAGGTACTCTGGGTGTACTTTCACTACAGTAAAGGTACTCTGGGTGTACTTTCACGACAGTAAAGGTACTCTGGGTGTACTTTCACTACAGTAAAGGTACTCTGGGTGTACTTTCACTACAGTAAAGGTACTCTCTGGGTGTACTTTCACTACAGTAAAGGTACTCTCTGTGTGTACTTTCACTACAGTAAAGGTACTCTGTGTGTACTTTCACTACAGTAAAGGTACTCTCTGGGTGTACTTTCACTACAGTAAAGGTACTCTGGGTGTACTTTCACTACAGTAAAGGTACTCTGGGTGTACTTTCACGACAGTAAAGGTACTCTGTGTGTACTTTCACTACAGTAAAGGTACTCTGGGTGTACTTTCACGACAGTAAAGGTACTCTGGGTGTACTTTCACTACAGTAAAGGTACTCTGTGTGTGCTTTCACTACAGTAAAGGTACTTTCACTACAGTAAAGGTACTCTGTGTGTACTTTCACTACAGTAAAGGTACTCTGGGTGTACTTTCACGACAGTAAAGGTACTCTGGGTGTACTTTCACTACAGTAAAGGTACTCTGGGTGTACTTTCACTACAGTAAAGGTACTCTGGGTGTACTTTCACGACAGTAAAGGTACTCTGGGTGTACTTTCACTACAGTAAAGGTACTCTGGGTGTACTTTCACGACAGTAAAGGTACTCTGGGTGTACTTTCACTACAGTAAAGGTACTCTGGGTGTACTTTCACTACAGTAAAGGTACTCTGGGTGTACTTTCACGACAGTAAAGGCACTCTGGGTGTACTTTCACTACAGTAAAGGTACTCTGGGTGTACTTTCACTACAGTAAAGGTACTCTGGGTGTACTTTCACTACAGTAAAGGTACTCTCTGGGTGTACTTTCACTACAGTAAAGGTACTCTGGGTGTACTTTCACTACAGTAAAGGTACTCTGGGTGTACTTTCACTACAGTAAAGGTACTCTCTGGGTGTACTTTCACTACAGTAAAGGTACTCTGTGTGTATTTGTACCTGCAGGTGAGGCCATGCAGCCTCCAGCGTTGGTTCGTCCTCTTCAGGGTCAAACTCTGCTCCGGTCGGGTTTGAGGACGGAGGAAGAGTCCGGAACAAGTTCACTGAAAACTGAACACACACACAGGTGGTGAATGTGTGTGTGTGTGTATATATATATATATTAGGGGTGTAACGGTTCACAAAATTCACGGTTGGGTTCGGTACGATACAGTGGAGCCACGGTTCGGTACGTTTCAGGTACAGTAGAAAACTATAAATGCCAGAGAAATGTACTTTATTTTAAAATATATTTATTCATTATAACTAACATCATGAAGTTATTCTTTGACTTTGAACAATGATGGAACTATACCTGAGTGACCCATCTTCTGGGGTGTCTTCTTAGCAACACATAAGCATAAAAAAAAAAAACTGCTCCTTAATGTTATGTAGTATTGTTATACATCTTGCTTACATCTTGTATTGTTACTTACAGCTTGCAAAAGAGATTTTTAATCTCAATGGGACTACCTGGTTCAATAAAGGTTTAAAAAAATAAAAAATAACAAAAGTTTTTATTTTTTATTTTTTATTCAAACGTATTCGGTTCGTCATGCGTCCGAATACGCGTATCATGCAATACGAATACGCGTATCGTTACACCCCTACTATGTGTGTGTGTGTGTGTGTACTCTCACCATGAACACGGCCTCTGGGTAGATGATCTCCGTCACCACATCACTACTGTGAGTGATGTACTCCACCATCTCGTTGAGTCCGGCTCTCTTCACCTCTTTGTACTTCAGGTCGCTGAGCGGGTCGCTGACGAAGTCGAACAGGACACAGCACTGATGGAGCTTCTGCACGAACAGCTCCTCCCTCTCCACCGGGGGGGAGTCTGGGGGGAGAGGGAGGTCCACAGAGTATGACATATATATATATGATATATATATGATGATATATATATGATGCATATATATATATATATATATATATATATATATATATATATATATATATCATCATATATATATCATATATATATATATATATATATATTTCATATATCACTATATATATATATATATATATATATATATATATATATATATATATATATATATATATATATATATATATATATATATATATATATATATATATATATTAGTGGGCAATGATTACAATTTTTTATCAAGATTAATCGCGATTAATCTCATTGTTATGGCAAAGTTCAATAATGAATTCATAAGTAGTGTATTGCTCTCTTTTATTTTAAAGTGCTGCTCTATGAACAACAGGTGAATAACATTGTGTGTGAAACACTTTAAACACATCAGGTTGTTGTTAGCAGCAGTGTTCTCTTCACACAGCAGCAGTTCTATCTCTTCTATATCTGTGCTCAGTGTGTGACTGTGTGAAACGTTCCACTGCTGTGAACAGAACAACATGTTTCACACGTTCATCTACATGTGTGTTGAGTCTTCATCACAGTCAGAGCATGTGATGCAGCTCTACTCTTCATCACTATGATGCAGCTCTACTCTTCATCACGATGACGCTGCTCTACTCTTCATCACTATGATGCAGCTCTACTCTTCATCACGATGACGCTGCTCTACTCTTCATCACTATGATGCAGCTCTACTCTTCATCACTATGACGCAGCTCTACTCTTCATCACTATGACGCTGCTCTACTCTTCATCACTATGATGCAGCTCTACTCTTCATCACTATGACGCTGCTCTACTCTTCATCACTATGACGCAGCTCTACTCTTCATCACTATGATGCAGCTCTACTCTTCATCACTATGACGCTGCTCTACTCTTCATCACTATGACGCAGCTCTACTCTTCATCACTATGACGCAGCTCTACTCTTCATCACTATGACGCAGCTCTACTCTTCATCACTGTGACGCAGCTCTCCTCTTCATCACTGTGATGCAGCTCTACTCTTCATCACTATGATGCAGCTCTACTCTTCATCACTGTGACGCAGCTCTCCTCTTCATCACTATGATGCAGCTCTACTCTTCATCACTATGATGCAGCTCTACTCTTCATCACTATGACCAGCTCTACTCTTCATCACTATGATGCAGCTCTCCTCTTCATCACTATGATGCAGCTCTACTCTTCATCACGATGACGCTGCTCTACTCTTCATCACTATGATGCAGCTCTACTCTTCATCACTATGACGCAGCTCTACTCTTCATCACTATGACGCAGCTCTACTCTTCATCACTATGACGCAGCTCTACTCTTCATCACTATGACGCTGCTCTACTCTTCATCACTATGACGCTGCTCTACTCTTCATCACTATGACGCAGCTCTACTCTTCATCACTATGACGCAGCTCTACTCTTCATCACTATGACGCAGCTCTACTCTTCATCACTATGACCCAGCTCTACTCTTCATCACTATGATGCAGCTCTACTCTTCATCACTATGACGCTGCTCTACTCTTCATCACTATGACCCAGCTCTACTCTTCATCACTATGACGCTGCTCTACTCTTCATCACTATGACGCTGCTCTACTCTTCATCACTATGACGCAGCTCTACTCTTCATCACTATGACGCAGCTCTACTCTTCATCACTATGACGCAGCTCTACTCTTCATCACTATGACGCAGCTCTACTCTTCATCACTATGATGCTGCTCTACTCTTCATCACTATGACGCAGCTCTACTCTTCATCACTATGACGCAGCTCTACTCTTCATCACTATGACGCAGCTCTACTCTTCATCACTATGATGCTGCTCTACTCTTCATCACTATGACGCAGCTCTACTCTTCATCACTATGATGCTGCTCTACTCTTCATCACTATGATGCTGCTCTACTCTTCATCACTATGACGCAGCTCTACTCTTCATCACGATGACGCTGCTCTACTCTTCATCACTATGATGCAGCTCTACTCTTCATCACTATGATGCAGCTCTACTCTTCATCACTATGATGCAGCTCTACTCTTCATCACTATGACGCAGCTCTACTCTTCATCACTATGACGCAGCTCTACTCTTGATCACTATGACGCAGCTCTACTCTTCATCACTATGATGCAGCTCTACTCTTCATCACTATGATGCAGCTCTACTCTTCATCACTATGATGCAGCTCTACTCTTCATCACTATGATGCAGCTCTACTCTTCATCACTATGATGCAGCTCTACTCTTCATCACTATGACGCAGCTCTACTCTTCATCACTATGATGCAGCTCTACTCTTCATCACTATGACGCAGCTCTACTCTTCATCACTATGACGCTGCTCTACTCTTCATCACTATGATGCAGCTCTACTCTTCATCACTATGATGCAGCTCTACTCTTCATCACTATGACGCAGCTCTACTCTTCATCACTATGACGCAGCTCTACTCTTCATCACTATGATGCAGCTCTACTCTTCATCACTATGATACAGCTCTACTCTTCATCACTATGATGCAGCTCTACTCTTCATCACTATGACGCAGCTCTACTCTTCATCACTATGACGCAGCTCTACTCTTCATCACTATGATGCAGCTCTACTCTTCATCACTATGTTGCAGCTCTACTCTTCATCACTATGATGCAGCTCTACTCTTCATCACTGTGATGCAGCTCTACTCTTCATCACTGTGACGCTGCTCTACTCTTCATCACTGTGACGCTGCTCTACTCTTCATCACTGTGACGCAGCTCTACTCTTCATCACTATGTTGCAGCTCTACTCTTCATCACTATGTTGCAGCTCTACTCTTCATCACTATGATGCAGCTCTACTCTTCATCACTGTGATGCAGCTCTACTCTTCATCACTGTGACGCTGCTCTACTCTTCATCACTGTGACGCTGCTCTACTCTTCATCACTGTGACGCAGCTCTACTCTTCATCACTATGTTGCAGCTCTACTCTTCATCACTATGATGCAGCTCTACTCTTCATCACTGTGATGCAGCTCTACTCTTCATCACTGTGATGCTGCTCTACTCTTCATCACTGTGACGCTGCTCTACTCTTCATCACTGTGACGCAGCTCTACTCTTCATCACTATGATGCAGCTCTACTCTTCATCACTATGATGCAGCTCTACTCTTCATCACTATGATGCAGCTCTACTCTTCATCACTATGATGCAGCTCTACTCTTCATCACTATGATGCAGCTCTACTCTTCATCACTATGACGCAGCTCTACTCTTCATCACTATGACGCAGCTCTACTCTTCATCACTATGATGCAGCTCTACTCTTCATCACTATGACGCTGCTCTACTCTTCATCACTATGATGCAGCTCTACTCTTCATCACTATGACGCAGCTCTACTCTTCATCACTATGACGCAGCTCTACTCTTCATCACTATGACGCTGCTCTACTCTTCATCACTATGATGCAGCTCTACTCTTCATCACTATGATGCAGCTCTACTCTTCATCACTATGACGCTGCTCTACTCTTCATCACTATGACCCAGCTCTACTCTTCATCACTATGATGCAGCTCTACTCTTCATCACTATGACGCAGCTCTACTCTTCATCACTATGACGCTGCTCTACTCTTCATCACTATGATGCAGCTCTACTCTTCATCACTATGACGCTGCTCTACTCTTCATCACTATGACGCAGCTCTACTCTTCATCACTATGACGCAGCTCTACTCTTCATCACTGTGACGCAGCTCTCCTCTTCATCACTGTGATGCAGCTCTACTCTTCATCACTGTGACGCAGCTCTCCTCTTCATCACTATGATGCAGCTCTACTCTTCATCACTATGATGCAGCTCTACTCTTCATCACTATGACCAGCTCTACTCTTCATCACTATGATGCAGCTCTCCTCTTCATCACTATGATGCAGCTCTACTCTTCATCACGATGACGCTGCTCTACTCTTCATCACTATGATGCAGCTCTACTCTTCATCACTATGACGCAGCTCTACTCTTCATCACTATGACGCAGCTCTACTCTTCATCACTATGACGCTGCTCTACTCTTCATCACTATGACGCAGCTCTACTCTTCATCACTATGACGCAGCTCTACTCTTCATCACTATGACGCAGCTCTACTCTTCATCACTATGACGCAGCTCTACTCTTCATCACTATGACGCAGCTCTACTCTTCATCACTATGACCCAGCTCTACTCTTCATCACTATGATGCAGCTCTACTCTTCATCACTATGATGCTGCTCTACTCTTCATCACTATGATGCAGCTCTACTCTTCATCACTATGATGCTGCTCTACTCTTCATCACTATGATGCAGCTCTACTCTTCATCACTATGACCCAGCTCTACTCTTCATCACTATGATGCAGCTCTACTCTTCATCACTATGATGCAGCTCTACTCTTCATCACTATGATGCAGCTCTACTCTTCATCACTATGACCCAGCTCTACTCTTCATCACTATGATGCAGCTCTACTCTTCATCACTATGATGCAGCTCTACTCTTCATCACTATGATGCAGCTCTACTCTTCATCACTATGATGCAGCTCTACTCTTCATCACTATGATGCAGCTCTACTCTTCATCACTATGATGCAGCTCTACTCTTCATCACTATGATGCAGCTCTACTCTTCATCACTATGATGCAGCTCTACTCTTCATCACTATGATGCAGCTCTACTCTTCATCACTATGATGCAGCTCTACTCTTCATCACTATGACGCAGCTCTACTCTTCATCACTATGATGCAGCTCTACTCTTCATCACTATGACCCAGCTCTACTCTTCATCACTATGATGCAGCTCTACTCTTCATCACTATGACCCAGCTCTACTCTTCATCACTATGATGCAGCTCTACTCTTCATCACTATGATGCAGCTCTACTCTTCATCACTATGACCCAGCTCTACTCTTCATCACTATGATGCAGCTCTACTCTTCATCACTATGATGCAGCTCTACTCTTCATCACTATGATGCAGCTCTACTCTTCATCACTATGATGCTGTAACTCAGAGGTGATGATGGTGACCCAGCGATCAAAGAATAAAGACACTTTACCCACAATGCAGGTGTATTTTCCCTTTAACTCACGAGATGCAGGCAGCATGTTTCACACTTAATGTGAATATAATTCATACTTTATTGGCATCTTATTCTGAAAACCGGATGTTCGTCTGAAGAAACCGGATGTTGTCTCACGTTAATGTTTCCGCTAACTTTCTCAGCTCATTCTTGAGGCTCATACGTGACGTCATTCGCTGAGATCCTAAAGCTGCGTTCACACCAAACGAGACGTGAACGCAGCTTGAGAACGTTCCTCAGACCGACATCTCCCACAACACCAACCTGCAGTTTGTCTCCACTTCTCTGTAGCATCTGTTAGCTTGTGATGCTTTAGTTTATCTAAACTTCTCTGTAGCATCTGTTAGCTTGTGATGCTTTAGTTTATCTGAACTTCTCTGTAGCATCTGTTAGCTTGTGTTGCTTTAGTTTATCTAAACTTCTCTGTAGCATCTGTTAGCTTGTGATGCTTTAGTTTATCTAAACTTCTCTGTAGCATCTGTTAGCTTGTGATGCTTTAGTTTATCTGAACTTCTCTGCAGCATCTGTTAGCTTGTGTTGCTTTAGTTTATCTAAACTTCTCTGTTAGCTTGTGTTGCTTTAGTTTATCTAAACTTCTCTGTTAGCTTGTGTTGCTTTAGTTTATCTAAACTTCTCTGTAGCATCTGTTAGCTTGTGATGCTTTAGTTTATCTGAACTTCTCTGCAGCATCTGTTAGCTTGTGTTGCTTTAGTTTATCTAAACTTCTCTGTTAGCTTGTGTTGCTTTAGTTTATCTAAACTTCTCTGTTAGCTTGTGTTGCTTTAGTTTATCTAAACTTCTCTGTTAGCTTGTGTTGCTTTAGTTTATCTAAACTTCTCTGTAGCATCTGTTAGCTTGTGTTGCTTTAGTTTATCTAAACTTCTCTGTAGCATCTGTTAGCTTGTGTTGCTTTCGTTTATCTCTACTTCTCTGTAGCATCTGTTAGCGTGTGTTGTTTTAGTTTATCTAAACTTCTCTGTAGCATCTGTTAGCTTGTGTTGCTTTAGTTTATCTAAACTTCTCTGCAGCATCTGTTAGCTTGTGTTGCTTTAGTTTATCTAAACTTCTCTGTAGCATCTGTTAGCTTGTGTTGCTTTCGTTTATCTAAACTTCTCTGTAGCATCTGTTAGCTTGTGATGCTTTCGTTTATCTAAACTTCTCTGCAGCATCTGTTAGCTTGTGATGCTTTAGTTTATCTAAACTTCTCTGCAGCATCTGTTAGCTTGTGTTGCTTTAGTTTATCTAAACTTCTCTGCAGCATCTGTTAGCTTGTGTTGCTTTAGTTTATCTCTACTTCTCTGGAGCATCTGTTAGCTTGTGTTGCTTTAGTTTATCTAAACTTCTCTGTAGCATCTGTTAGCTTGTGTTGCTTTAGTTTATCTCTACTTCTCTGGAGCATCTGTTAGCTTGTGTTGTTTGAGTTTATCTAAACTTCTCTGTAGCATCTGTTAGCTTGTTACTTTAGTTTATCTAAACTTCTCTGTAGCATCTGTTGGCTTGTGATGCTTTAGTTTATCAAAACTTCTCTGCAGCATCTGTTAGCTTGTGTTGCTTTAGTTTATCTAAACTTCTCTGTAGCATCTGTTAGCTTGTGTTGCTTTAGTTTATCTCTACTTCTCTGTAGCATCTGTTAGCTTGTGTTGCTTTAGTTTATCTAAACTCCTCTGCAGCATCTGTTAGCTTGTGTTGCTTTAGTTTGTCCAAACTTCTCTGTAGCATCTGTTAGCTTGTGTTGCTTTAGTTTATCTAAACTTCTCTGCAGCATCTGTTAGCTTGTGTTGCTTTAGTTTATCTAAACTTCTCTGTAGCATCTGTTAGCTTGTGTTGCTTTAGTTTATCTAAACTTCTCTGCAGCATCTGTTAGCTTGTGTTGCTTTAGTTTACCTAAACTTCTCTGTAGCATGTTAGCTTGTGTTGCTTTAGTTTATCTAAACTCCTCTGCAGCATCTGTTAGCTTGTGTTGCTTTAGTTTATCTAAACTTCTCTGTAGCATCTGTTAGCTTATGTTGCTTTAGTTTATCTAAACTCCTCTGTAGCATCTGTTAGCTTGTGTTGCTTTAGTTTATCTAAACTTCTCTGTAGCATCTGTTAGCTTGTGTTGCTTTAGTTTATCTAAACTCCTCTGCAGCATCTGTTAGCTTGTGTTGCTTTAGTTTGTCTAAACTTCTCTGTAGCATCTGTTAGCTTGTGTTGCTTTAGTTTATCAAAACTCCTCTGCAGCATCTGTTAGCTTGTGTTGCTTTAGTTTATCTAAACTCCTCCCACACGCTGCACCAACGCAGTCTGAAGACTTACTCCACCGTGTGTTTGGGTGATTTGCTGCATCAACGGTGTGTATTGCATTTTTTTTTTTTTAATGCGTTAATGCGTGATAAAATAATTGTTGGCATTAATGAATGAATGCATTAACACGATAATAAGGCGTTGACTTGCCCAGCACCATATATATACTTCCAGCCTCTCTGCTCTGTGTTCAGCAGCCTGAAGGGAACTCACTTTATTAACTTCACAGATTTAAAGTCAAAGTGTCGCTGGTTTGTTGTCACATGACTGTTGGTCTCAGATGAATCAATCATGACTTCATAGCTTCTCTGAGGAGCTCACACTTTAATGTTTTACACAATCTGGTTAAAGTCAACGCTTTATTTTTAAATGAGACGAGAAGAATGAAACGTTGATGATGAAATATCACTATTTTAAGCTCAGTTTCGTTCATCACACGTGATGTGTTCAAGGACCGTCGGACAGATGAGAACCTGACGATCACATGTTGTTTACAGCCTCAGTGTGTTGTGTATTGATCACAGAGACTCAGTGTGTTGTGTATTGATCACAGAGACTCAGTGTGTTGTGTATTGATCACAGAGACTCAGAGTGTTGTATTGATCACAGAGACTCAGTGTGTTGTGTATTGATCACAGAGACTCAGTGTGTTGTATTGATCACAGAGACTCAGAGTGTTGTATTGATCACAGAGACTCACAGTGTTGTATTGATCACAGAGACTCAGTGTGTTGTGTATTGATCACAGAGACTCAGTGTGTTGTGTATTGATCACAGACTCACCTTTGAGAGCAGGTAACTTCTGCAGCTCCCTGTTCTTGGTGAGGCTGAAGCGGGAGGAGCTCTGGCGGCGCTCCTTCTTCACCAGCTGAGGACCTCCAGAGTACTTGATCTTGTTCAGCTGGGTGGGAGGGGGGGTGCTGTTACTGGGACGCTTACTCCCGCTCTGCTGCTGCTGGGACTGAACACGCACACACACACACACAGTGAAGCATTCTGGGAGCTGTAGTCCTGTGTTTTGACTCCGTTAACCATTGAAAGTGGTCCTGAAGGACTGAATGGACTGTACTTGTAATGGTAAAGCTCCTTTCTAGTCTCTCGACCAATCACAGCGCTTTAACATGTTCACACCCTGATGGGAGGAGCCAATATGGGAGGAGTTACCATGAGAGGAGCCACTATGGGAGGAGATATGTTTTACACATATGATGAAGTCACATGTGAGTGTTTACATTCAAACACTCACCTCGTCTGAGTTCTCTGCAGCAGCCTCTTTGCCCCCCCCACCGCCACTGTTGCTGTTCTTCATGCCGCTTTTAACACATTGAGCCGTTTCCTGTTGACACACAAGACAACAGGAAGTAAACATCAGTTCAAACTGTATTTTACAGATGGAACTTGTTTGTGTATAAAAGGAGATCAGGGCCCGGTTCCTCGTACGTGTCTAACTGAGTTAGCCGGATACTTTTCAGGATAAGATGACGTAGATCAGGCTTTTCGGTTCCACGAAGCAAGTTTGGCAAAATCACCATGGCAACACATCCATAAGCTTGAACCTGCTCCAGCGCAGGCTCAGTGAAGGTAGCTGGATAAGCTGCCACTCCCCCGGAAAACATGGCAGCTCCTGTCACATACGGTAGTCTGATGCGCTTGCGCATATACTGGGGGTTATACGGGAGTTGATGAAATGCATGTAAAGTGAGACACACGGTGATCCTTAAAAGCAGCGGAGCAAACTAAGAAGCCTCTATTGCATTAATGTGCAGCTCCCTTCCTCAGAGATCCACTGATGGAGGATATTAGTTAGATGAGCGTTTTATAGGGAGAGAGTTCTTCCACATCGCCAAGATCCGTTATCACATCATGATGACTTCCTATACGAGCGCTGTCCATTCTGCCCACAAGGAATCATTTATTTACAGAGCTTCTGGAGCAGACATTGAACACCACACTGCCTGTCCACAGACTGGATGCAGCCTTGAGCTGTTGTGCGAGTGCTGCGTTGTTGTAGTGTCGGCGATGCGGAGAACATGGGGAAAGCCGCTGCATGCCGCGCTGGTGGTCAAGTTGATTTGGCGCTTAATAAACTTATGGATGTGTTCTTTACATCACCATGGCACATATTGTGCTGACTCAGCATTCTGAGTCATGTGTGTGTGCTTAGTGTGTACTTGCTCTCATGTCCTCTTGATGGCTGGTTGCACACATGAGGTTAAAGCACTCATAATGATATGACAGTGTTATTAGTACAGCAGCACATCATTACTGTAGAACATGATGAAGGTGGATCATGATGAGAACAGAGAGAATCACACACTATTGATCTTCACTGCTTCAGTTGATTGAATGTCTGATGATGAATAATACACTAGGGGTGTAACGATACGCGTATTCGTATTGAACCGCTCGGTATGAGGCGCACGGTTCGGTACGCATGACGAACCGAACAATACGTTTGAATAAAAAAAAAAAAAAAACTTTTTTTTTTTTTTTTTTAAACCTTTATTTAACCAGGTAGTCCCATTGAGATTAAAATCTCTTTTGCAAGATGTAAGTAACAATACAAGATGTAAGCAAGATGTAAGTAACAATACTACATAACATTAAGGAGCAGTTTTTGTTTTTTATGCTTATGTGTTGCTAAGAAGACACCCCAGAAGATGGGTCACTCAGGTCACTCAGGTGACCTGCTGGACTCAGATGGGTCACTCAGGTATATGCTAAGATGGCGCCGTGTCAGCGGCTGCCTGTTGCAGCAGCGCCCCACTGTGTGTTTTAATTTTTAGTCTTTTTTCACTCTTTCCCCTCTACTTTTTATTTTTATTTTTCCTTAACGTTGGTTCTTACGGTCAGACAACGGACTGTAACTTTTTGTCAACTTTCTCGTGGCTTTTCTTCCTGTTGTAACGGAGAGCCACCAACAAACAATGAGTGGGTCCATTGTTTACTCCCGCGCTCAGCTGCTTGCGCTGAGGAAACCGCGGCCGCTGCCCGGCGCCAGGCATGAGATCCCGGCGGAGCTACGGAGGAGGGCTCGGGGCTGCAGGTCGGGCGCTAAGCGGAGGGCGAAGAGGAGGAAGTACAAACCTTCGGTACCGGCGATCATAACGGGGAACGTGAGGTCTTTGGCGAATAAGATGGACGAACTCGGCGCGCTGGTAAAGACTGAGAGGGACTTCCGTGAGTGCAGCGTCATGTGTTTCACGGAGACATGGCTGCACGCGGATTTTTCGGATCACAGTGCGTCGCTTCCCGGCTTCAGGACTGTTCGGGCGGACAGAGACGTTGTACAGAGCGGTAAGAAGAGAGGTGGCGGATTGCAGTGTATGTGAACGAGAGGTGGTGCAATCCCGACCATGTGTGTGTGAAGGAACGCTTCTGTAGCCCGGACATTGAACTGTTGGCCGTGGGGATGCGTCCATATTATTTGCCGAGGGAGTTCACGTCCGCCATTGTTGTGGCTGTGTACGTCCCCCCATCAGCTGACGCTGAGGCAGCAGTGGACACCATCCACTCCACTGTGTCTGGATTGCAGATTCAACATCCTGGTGCGTTTTTGACTATTATGGGAGACTTTAATCACACCAATCTGGATAAAGCCCTGCCAACGTTCCACCAGTATGTTGACTGCCCCACTCGGAACAATAAAACTCTGGACCTTCTGTATGCTAATGCTAAGGATGCATACAGTGCCACTGCCCTTCCCCCCCTTGGCAGGTCCGATCACAACCTGATCCTGTTGACACCCAGGTATGTTCCTCTGGTGCAGAGGCTGCCTGTGACCACCAGGACTGTGAGGAGGTGGTCTCAGGAGGCTATCGACGCCCTGCAGGACTGCTTTGAGTCTACGGAGTGGGATGTGCTTTGTGGACCACACGGGGAGGACCTCAACAGCATGACTGACTGTATCACTGAATACATTAAATTCTGCGAACAGACCGCCATTCCATCCCGGACTGTACGATGCTTTCCCAACAATAAACCTTGGATTACCAGTGACCTGAAAGTTCTTCTTAACAAGAAGAAGGCAGCTTTCAGGTCTGGGGACAGGGACGAGCTCAGGACAGTCCAGCGTGACCTGAGGGTGAAGCTCAGGGAGTGCAAGGACACCTCCAGGAGGAAGCTGGAGGCCAAACTCCAGCAGAACAACGTGAAGGAGGTGTGGTCAGGGATGAAGCAGATAACCGGCTTCAAGGTGGGAGGCAGACAACCAGGGGGCTCCCTGGTGAGGGCCAACGAGCTAAACTGTCACTTCAATAGGTTTAGCTCTGAGCCCTCATCTGTCTCCTCCACACACCACACCTCCCAAACACCTCCCCCTCTGTCCCCCCTGGTGAGCTGCATGGACTCAGAGCCCTCCACTTCAAAGGGCTCTGCCACCACGGACATAATGACCCCCCTCCCCCCCCTCTCTGTGACGACTGGCCAGGTGAGAAGACAGCTGGAGAGACTCCACCAAGGCAAGGCTGCTGGACCTGATGGCATCAGCCCAAGGGTCCTGAAGACCTGCGCCATCCAGCTGTCTAATGTCCTTCAACACCTCTTCAACCTGAGCCTGAAGCAGGAGGAAGTCCCGGTGCTGTGGAAGACGTCGTGCCTGGTTCCTGTACCGAAGAAGATGACACCATCTGGCCTCAATGACTACCGACCAGTTGCCCTCACATCCCATGTGATGAAGGTGCTGGAGAGGCTGGTCTTGGCCCGCCTCCGGCCGCAGGTGAAATCCTCACTGGACCCTCTGCAATTTGCATACCAGCCTCGTGTGGGGGTGGACGACGCCATCATCTACCTGCTGCAGCGAGCTCAGTCGCACCTGGATGGATCCGGTGGCTCTGTGAGAATCACTTTCTTTGATTTCTCCAGTGCATTTAACACCATCCAGCCAGTGCTGCTGAGTGAGAAGCTGCGGGTGGTGGGGGTGAACGCGTCCACCGTCTCCTGGATCACTGACTACCTCACAGCCAGACCACAGTTTGTCCGATTGGGCCGTGTGCTGTCTGATACGGTGGTCAGTGATATTGGAGCCCCACAGGGAACTGTTCTGTCTCCCTTCCTGTTCACCTTGTACACCACTGACTTCCAGTACAACTCTGTGTCATGCCATCTGCAGAAGTTCTCTGATGACTCTGCAGTGGTCGGGTGTATAAGGGACGGACGGGAGGAGGAGTACAGGGCAGTAGTGGAGGACTTTGTGGAGTGGGCCGGTAGAAATCACCTGCGTCTGAACGTGGCCAAGACCAGAGAGATGGTGGTCGACTTCAGGAGGAAGACGACGTCTCCACAACCGCTGAGAGTTCTGGGAGAGGATGTGGACATGGTGGAGGAGTACAAGTACCTGGGTGTCTCCATCGACAGCAGACTGAACTGGAAGAACAACATCAACGCTGCACTGTAAGAAAAGTCAGTGAATTTGACGGTGAAAAATTGTTAAATCACAACAGTAAGAGACCGTAAATTGTAAATCGGTTATATTCAGTTTATCTGACAGTGAAACACCGTAAATATATATATCAGCCAAAACAATCATTTGTGCATGTATTTCTTGTATAAAATACATTTTGTCACTGTTAAATGTACTACACATTGTACTGATAACGGAAATACACCGTAATATGAAAAAGAATCCATACCGTAATATTTACATTTATTACTTTTTAAAAATACATTTGGTTACTGTTAAATGTACGGATCACTGTGCAGCCAATGGAGATATAACGCATTATACATTTAACAGGCAGCCTCGTATGTTTTGCATTTATTATTCGTATAAAATATATTTTGTCACTGTTAAATGTACTAAACATTGTACTGATAACGGAAATACACCGTAATATGAAGAAAAAATCCATACCGTAATTTTTGCATTTATTACTTTTTAAAAATACATTTGGTTACTGTTAAATGTACGGACCACTGTGCTGCCAATGGAGATATAATGCATTATACATTTAACAGGCAACCTCGTATGTTTTGCATTTATTATTCGTAAAATAATCTGTTTGTTACTGTTAAAGATACTAAACATTGTACTGGTAACGGAAATACACCGCAAAATGAACAAAAATCCATACCGTGACTTTTGCATTTATTACTTTTAAAAAATACATTTGGTTACTGTTAAATGTACGGACCATTGCGCTGCCAATGGAGGTAAAACGCATCATATATTCAACAGCCAGCCCCGTATTTTTTGCATTTATGATTTGTAAAATATTCAGTTTGTCACTGTTAAATGTACTAAACATTGTACTGGTAATGGAAATACACCGTAATATGAACAAAAATCCATACCGTGATTTTTGCATTTATTACTTTTACAAAATACATTTGGTTACTGTTAAATGTACGGACCATTGCGCTGCCAATGGAGGTAAAACGCATCATACATTCAACAGCCAGCCCCGTATTTTTTGCATTCAATATTTGTAAAATATTCAGTTTGTCATTGTTAAATTTACTAAACATTGTACTGGTAATGGAAATACACCGTAATATGAACAAAAATCCATACCGTGATTTTTGCATTTATTACTTTTACAAAATACATTTGGTTATTGTTAAATGTACGGACCATTGCACTGCCAATGGAGGTAAAACGCATCATACATTCAACAGCCAGCCCCGTATTTTTTGCATTCAATATTTGTAAAATATTCAGTTTGTCACTGTTAAATTTACTAAACATTGTACTGGTAATGGAAATACACCGTAATATGAACAAAAATCCATACCGTGATTTTTGCATTTATTACTTTTACAAAATACATTTGGTTATTGTTAAATGTACGGACCATTGCACTGCCAATGGAGGTAAAACGCATCATACATTCAACAGCCAGCCCCGTATTTTTTGCATTTATTATTTGTAAAATATTCAGTTTGTCACTGTTAAATGTACTGAACATTGTACTGGTAATGGAAATACACTGTAATATGAAAGAAAAATCAATACCGTCATTTTTGCATTTATTACTTTTCAAAAATACATTTGGTTACTGTTAAATGTACGGACCACTGTGCTGCCAATGGAGATATAATGCATTATACATTTAACAGGCAACCTCGTATGTTTTGCATTTATTATTCATAAAATAATCAGTTTGTTACTGTTAAAGATACTAAACATTGTACTGGTAACGGAAATACACCGCAAAATGAACAAAAATCCATACCGTGACTTTTGCATTTATTACTTTAAAAAAATACATTTGGTTACTGTTAAATGTACGGACCATTGCGCTGTCAATGGAGGTAAAACGCATCATATATTCAACAGCCAGCCCCGTATTTTTTGCATTTATGATTTGTAAAATATTCAGTTTGTCACTGTTAAATGTACTAAACATTGTACTGGTAACGGAAATACACCGTAATATGAACAAAAATCCATACCGTGATTTTTGCATTTATTACTTTTACAAAATACATTTGGTTACTGTTAAATTTACGGACCATTGCGCTGCCAATGGAGGTAAAACGCATCATACATTCAACAGCCAGCCCCGTATTTTTTGCATTCAATATTTGTAAAATATTCAGTTTGTCACTGTTAAATTTACTAAACATTGTACTGGTAATGGAAATACACCGTAATATGAACAAAAATCCATACCGTGATTTTTGCATTTATTACTTTTACAAAATACATTTGGTTACTGTTAAATTTACGGACCATTGCGCTGCCAATGGAGGTAAAACGCATCATACATTCAACAGCCAGCCCCGTATTTTTTGCATTCAATATTTGTAAAATATTCAGTTTGTCACTGTTAAATTTACTAAACATTGTACTGGTAATGGAAATACACCGTAATATGAACAAAAATCCATACCGTGATTTTTGCATTTATTACTTTTACAAAATACATTTGGTTATTGTTAAATGTACGGACCATTGCACTGCCAATGGAGGTAAAACGCATCATACATTCAACAGCCAGCCCCGTATTTTTTGCATTCAATATTTGTAAAATATTCAGTTTGTCACTGTTAAATTTACTAAACATTGTACTGGTAATGGAAATACACCGTAATATGAACAAAAATCCATACCGTGATTTTTGCATTTATTACTTTTACAAAATACATTTGGTTATTGTTAAATGTACGGACCATTGCACTGCCAATGGAGGTAAAACGCATCATACATTCAACAGCCAGCCCAGTATTTTTTGCATTTATTATTTGTAAAATATTCAGTTTGTCACTGTTAAATGTACTGAACATTGTACTGGTAACGGAAATACACTGTAATATGAAAGAAAAATCAATACCGTCATTTTTGCATTTATTACTTTTTAAAAATACATTTGATTACTGTTAAATGTACGGACCACTGTGCTGCCAATGGAGATATAATGCATTATACATTTAACAGGCAACCTCGTATGTTTTGCATTTATTATTCATAAAATAATCAGTTTGTTACTGTTAAAGATACTAAACATTGTACTGGTAACGGAAATACACCGCAAAATGAACAAAAATCCATACCGTGACTTTTGCATTTATTACTTTTTAAAAATACATTTGGTTACTGTTAAATGTACGGACCATTGCGCTGTCAATGGAGGTAAAACGCATCATATATTCAACAGCCAGCCCCGTATTTTTTGCATTTATGATTTGTGAAATATTCAGTTTGTCACTGTTAAATGTACTAAACATTGTACTGGTAACGGAAATACACCGTAATATGAACAAAAATCCATACCGTGATTTTTGCATTCATTACTTTTAGAAAATACATTTGGTTACTGTTAAATGTACGGACCATTGCGCTGCCAATGGAGGTAAAACGCATCATACATTCAACAGCCAGCCCCGTATTTTTTGCATTTATTATTTGTAAAATATTCAGTTTGTCACTGTTAAATGTACTGAACATAGTACTGGTAACGGAAATACACTGTAATATGAAAGAAAAATCAATACCGTCATTTTTGCATTCATTACTTTTAAAATATACATTTGGTTACTGTTAAATGTACGGACCACTGTGCTGCCAATGGAGATATAACGCATTATACATTTAACAGGCAGCCTCGTATGTTTTGCATTCATTATTCATATAAAATACATTTTCTCACTGTTAAATGTACTAAACATTGTACTGGTAACGGAAATACACCGTAATATCAACAAAAATCCATACCGTGATTTTTGCATTTATTACTTTTAAGAAATACATTTGGTTACTGTTAAATGTACGGACCACTGTGCTGCCAATGGAGATATAACGCATTATACATTTAACAAGCAGCCTCGTATGTTTTGCATTTATTATTCGTATAAAATATATTTTGTCACTGTTAAATGTACTAAACATTGTACTGATAACGAAAATACACCGTAAGATGAAGAAAAAAATCCATACCGTAATTTTTGCATTTATTACTTTAAAAAAATACATTTGTTTACTGTTAAATGTACGGACCATTGCGCTGCCAATGGAGATGAAACGCATCATACTTACAAAAGCCAGCCCCGTATTTTTTGCATTTATTATTTGTAAAATATTCAGTTTGTCACTGTTAAATGTACTAAACATTGTACTGGTAACGGAAATACACCGTAATATGAACAAAAATCCATACCGTGATTTTTGCATTTATAGGCACCCATATCCCTGGCGGAGGCCGCTAAGGTATTCAAAAAGCTCCTTGCTGGCAAGGCGACGTGGGTGGATTAATTCGAACTTTGCCCATTCATTAAGTGGTTTGAAAATCAATGGGAAATTCCAAACACTTTTCCCATAGTGAACTATGGATTTTTGACCTAATTCGTCCTAAATACCCATATAAAACAATGGGCTAGGACCCTGAAATTTTCACAGTCAATCGACCTTTGGCCAGAGATCAAGTGGTATGAAAATCAATGGGACATTCCAAACACTTTTTCCATAGTGAACTATGGATTTTTGGCCTAATTCGGCCTAAATACCCATAGAAAACAATGGGCTAGGACCCTGAAATTTTCATAGTCAATCGACCTCTGCCCATTCATTAAGTGGTGTGAAAATCAATGGGAAATTCGAAACACTTTTCCCATAGTGAACTATGGATTTTTGACCCAATTCGGCCTAAATACCCATAGAAAACAATGGGCTAGGACCCTGAAATTTTCAGTCATTCCACCTTTGCCCACAGATTAAATGGTGCGAAAATCAGTTGGTAATTGACTGTGTTTATTTCACCCAACAGAAAGGATTCTAACCCAATGGTACTTATGATCCGAAATGGCCTTCACCAGTCTTTTCTCTCAATTTTTACACTTTAATTCAAAGTGGGGATTTAAATCCTTTTCCTCCTTAAATAGGGGCTAGTGAATATGAATTCCCCCAAATTTTGCGGTTGTAGCTGCAAGTCAAGGTACCCAAACACAGCCCCAAAGGTCAAAATTGAGGCATATAGCCTTATTTTTCGGCTTTTGTTGGCAAGTGAGAAACGGGCCATTACATCTTAGTGAAAGGTTGGAACTGCCTGAATTTTGCATAAATCATTCCCCTGTGATAACGTGATGCAGGATCTAAAGCAAGATCTCTGCAGACCCTTGGGAAAGCTAACTTCTGTTAGCAGCATGCTAATGACTTGAATCCAATTGAGCCTTGAAGAGGGTCCTCTCTTGTCCATCATATGTGAATATTAGGACAATAAGCCATTTACAAGTGTTTTCAAATGCACCCAACAGAGATGATTCGAACCAGATGGCACTTATTTTCCCAAATGGCCGAAAGCCAGTTTTCACCAGTCTTTTCTCTAACTTTTTATACTCTAAATCAGGGTAGAGATTTGACTCATTTTCTCCTTCAAAGAGGGGCTCGTCACCATTACCTACCTATAATCTGGACTTCGTAGCTGCAAATTAAGGTCCCCAAAAACAGCCCCAAAGGGCTTAATTGATGCATTATTCCCTTATATGAGTGGATTTTTTGACATATGCAAGAATGGCCATAATCTCTCAAATATGGGTCCCAGAACCCACATATTCTGGACACACATTGTGGACTAGGCCTACAATAAGGTCACCTGAACAGAATCCCTCTAGATTATCTCGAAAAGATTTTTGCCTGTATGACACTCAGACCTCAGCATGGTGTACACGTCCCTAAGGCGTACACCCCGTTGTACTCTTGGTGAGATCAGACCAACTTTTACTTCTAAAGATGTCAGAGCCCTGCTTTTTTAATATGTTGTAGACGTAATAGGATGTGACGCACATCTACGCCAGAGTTTTCAAAGCACCGAAAATGGAGGAGTTTGAAAATGGAGGAGTTACCTCTTCTTGTGGACAGTCGTAAACGCATACGTTTAGAAACGATGACATTAGAAACACCCACGTTGTCTTTACCAGCAGCTGTTGTTCAGTTAAAGTCTGCATTTCTGCAGAGGAAGCAGCTGTTATTGGAGCGATTAGCGAGCAGCGTGTCCAGCGGCGTTAGCAGACCTACGGAGCGGCCCCGTCTGAAGTCACGTTAACCTAATTCATGAGATTAGACCACATGGGATCACCTTTCGGTTAGTTTTTTTCCACATGGAACTATACATTCTGCCATTTCTCGACGTGTGTGAAGGTGCGAGGGCCCGATCAATGCTGCTTGCATTCATTATTTGTAAAAAATACATTTTGTCAAGGTTAAATGCACTAACCTTTGTGCTGTTTTTGTAAATACACTATAATATATAAAATATAATATAATATATATATTTTTGAAAGACATTTCAACAGTCAGAACTAATATTTAACCAACACACAAAACAACAAGTGCTAGATGCAAACTAGTCTGCTTATTCAAAGCAGTAGAGAGTAACCTTCCATAAGTTAGCCTTGTTTTGTAATCCTTTTTTGCAGAGCATAAATTGCATCTCACCCCATCCCCCACCCCTTTGATCTCTGTTGGTTAGTATTTTGTAACATTGCAGGTGCTTGCAGGTGCAGATCTCATGACAGAGAGAGAGAGAGAGAGAGAGAGAGAGGGTGGCTGCAGTGATCAGACCTACGCAGTACTTTAAAAAAAACAACGGTTGGAGGCTGAACTTTTGAACTCATTTTAGCGCCTTTTCTGCGCGCTCAGTCACCACTGCGCGCTGCTGTTCTGTGGGGATTAACCGGAACGTACTGATGAACAACGGCCTGACTCCTGCCTGGGAGCACAATAACGTTAGCTTCTTCTGAAGGTAAGCATGTCAGCTAGCTAACGTTACATTTGAATTTGAGGCTTTGTTTTCTGCAGTTTTGTGTCGCCCTTGCAAAAACGAGTCATTCAACGTTAAGAGTAAGTTAACTTAGCTATCTAATGAGTTGAGAGAGTTTACTTTTCGTGGATGTAACGTGGGTTATGGGTTTCTGTGTTGAACATTAGCTAACGTTAGCTTACTTTACCAAAGGTTTGCTAGGAAACTGTTTCGTTGTAATTTCTGTGGCAAGTCAGTTAAAGCTAAAACATCGAGGGGTTCTGTGCTTCATTGCAAACTTCATCGTAATGAACCACGTTGTTTATTTAAGTGCGTTGAAGCCGGTTGAAAGCAGACCGTTGTTAGATATGGAGCTAAGGCTTATTTCTACCAGAGGCATAACGGTAACTATCAGCTAACGTTACTGTTGGGACTGCGTTACCGCTTATAAGCTGTGTTAATGGTACCGCTCATAAATGTGCTATGGCGTTATGTGAATGCACATGTCCAGACACAAAGTAGCTAATTATTAAAGTGAGTGGATGGTAAAATGTGTTCACGGTCAGATCTTCCTTTCTTTATTCATAGAATCTGCTTCTCCTCAGTCATCAGCTGTTCCAACTGAATCACCAAACTAACTTCACTGTTTAAAAATGACACACCATCATCAGATGAGGACATCAGCAAAGTTTGTGAGTCTTTGATAATTTGATCTTTTCTCTGCATGTCATAGAGGGCCAATGAGGACAGCATACTCAAGAGCTCAGTCTTTCAAAAAAGGGTTCAACTATGTGGAGCCTAAGAAAATGTTTTTAGGACGAGATGAGCCTTCACTGAAAATTTCAGTCACTCGCAATATTTCTGTAGGTACTGCCTAATAACCCGATCTGAATTTCAGGGTGACGATCCAAATCTGTGCGGAGCAGAGCGCACCATTGACAGCTACAACTCTGCTGTTGATCGCCTCCAGACGCAAGATAAACCAGATGTGGAAGGAGTAAAGTTCAAGTCAGTATTCAATTCTTTGAAATACTTGAATGTCTGTCAAAAGAAAGACAATTTGTTTCAGTGCTTTTGTGAAACTTCTAGGTTGAAGGCAGGTGGCATTGCTAAGAAGAATCTCCTTTAAAGTAAGTAAATTGTACACATATCTAACAAATATCTGAACATTTTAATTGGTACAAGAGCAGTTTGTGCAGATAATTAAGACAATTTACTCTAATCTTGTCACGTTGAATTCATTTGCACCTCCCACCTTTCAGACATTGCATTCAAACTCTAGTGGTTGTGGACTTGGATGGGAACAACTTGCTGGCTTTCATGACAACCAGGAAAACGGTGGGATTTTAATCCATTTAAATGCCCAAAGCAAGCAGTTGTTTTTTTTACTTTTAAAGATGATTTTTTTGTCATTCGTGTTTTATAGGACAGCAGAAGTAGAGAGACAGGAACCACAGTGGAGTGAGAGGGGATGATCTGCGACACATGGCCCAACGGGAATCAAACCTTTGTTGCTGCGATAACAATATGTGGTACGGGCCAAACCAGGTGAGGCACTGTGTTATTTTTGAGTGTGAATTTAGCCATTTCATTTTAACTTGCAACCTTTGCATTGAAAAGAGTAAAGGTTGATGCTTGAGATGATTTCATCTTTCACTTAAGAGGATGTATGTCCACCCCTTGTTTTTTTCTCTTCATTCTTTCTTTGAGGTGTGATTATGACAACCAGCGGTTGTACTTCAGATGGACCTCATCACCCTCTTTGCTGTCCTACTAGTCTAACCGTATGATCGGATACATACAAGTGTTGTCAAGGATAAACAGGTAAGTTGTAAAGTTCAATGTATGTTCATTTAACAAGAGAAGGCTTTAGGGTCTTCTATTTTTCTAATCACTGTGTAGCCATTTCATGTTCAAACAGTGTATGCATGTATTGTTGATGTTAAGTACTGCATAAACCTAGGCATTTCACAATCCAATGTGATTTTAACTTCTTGCCAGAATAACCTTTTTTGACATACTGTGAATTTATTTTGACTTTATTGACATACCATACGTATCATGGCTATTTCTTATTCATGAATCATATTTGTAGCTTGACCTTTTTATGAAATCTTTAACCCTACTCTTTGTTTACCCTTTGGTAAGTTTGTTCTGTTTTACCCTCTTTAATGTTTTGTGTTTTTATAGTTTGATTGTTTTTTATGTGAAGTATGAGAACCATTTTGCAACTGTGTAAGTGCTATATAAAGTTATATTATTGGTGATGTTACTGTTAGTATTATTGTTAGTATTAATGTTTTCTATGTTGTCTTTTTTTCTGGCTGGAGGATCATGCTAGCCCACAGCGAACACCAGATTGACTTCAAGCAGAAATTATGACAACACCTGCCGAAAGTTCCAGTTTCCTGAACAGCATACCCTCTCTGTATGAGACTCTGTCCCACCTGTCTTCAGTCAAGTCTGGACCCAATGACTCAGACACCAGTCTTCAAGGCTAATTAGAGGTAAGCAGTGCGATAGGTGCAACTCAAACTTCACTCAATCAATCATCCTCAGGTGCACGGTCCGAGCCAACCGCTTCATGCAAACATAGATGAAACCACTGGAATATAGTTTTGTATTAGTACTATTTGTTTTTTAGTGCTCTGAACTGATATCCCCCTTACATTACGTTTCACGTAGCAGTAAAATGTCATTAATTCTGTGTACTATCTTTCCAAAATCCACCCAAAAGGGGTTTGCACCTGTGTCTTTGCACCCAAGTGGGCCCTACAGTGCACTCTTATGTTTATTTGATGGTAAATGCTGGGGGTCATTGTTTCCTATTGAACTGGGTCTCCGCCATACAGTTTGATTTTTGTTAACGAGAAGGCAGTTATATTAGCTATTGTACACTCAATAGCTCAGTCATTCAAATGCAATACAACTCAACAACAGGATACAGCTTACTGTATTCTAGTTTCTCTATTTATTTTGCAACAGTAATGTAATTGATTTTAGAGATATTTAAAAGGTCTTAAAAGTCATTGAATTAAAAAAATTTAAACAAAAAACGTAGAATTGATGGAATTAATAAGATGTGCAGATACCTTGGTTGTATCAAACATGATGATTGTCTTTACACTGTGTGTACAATTAATAGGCAAGTTGTATTTTTGAGGATTCATTTTATTGAACAACTACAGAGCTCTCGGTCAATCCAAAATGTTATATAAACCTCAAACCTGAATATTTAATAAAGTAAAAGTGAGGTTTTGGCTTTCTTAGGAGAATATCTATGTGTGCAAAATTATTGGGCAACTATTAGTGTGCACAATTATTAGACAGCTTCTTTTCCTCAGGCAAAATGGGCCACAAAAGAGATTTAACTGACTCTGAAAAGTCAAAAATTGTAAAAATAAATAAATAAGTAAAAGTCTTTCAGAGGGATACAGCACTCTTGAAATTGCTAAGATATTGAGGCTTGATCACAGAACCATCAAACGTTTTGTTGCAAATAGTCAACAGGGAAAGTAAACGTGTTGAGAAAAAAAGATGCAAATTAACTGCCAAAGATTTGAGAAGAAGCAAACGTGAAGCTACCAGGAACCCATTATCCTCCAGTAGTCATATTCCAGAACTGCAACCTACCTGGAGTGCCCAGAAGTACACGGTGTTCAGTGCTCAGAGACATGGCCACCGTAAGGAAGGCTGAAACCCGACCACCACTGAACAAGACACATCAAGACTGGGCCAAGAAATATCGGAAGACAGGTTTTTCAAAGGTTTTATGGACTGATGAGATGAGAGTGACTCTTGAGGGTCCAGATGGATGGGCCCGTGGCTGGATCAGTAACGGGCACAGAGCTCCACTTCGACTCAGACGCCAGCAAGTTGGAGGTGGGGTCCTGGTATGGGCTGGTATTATTAAAGATGAGCTAGTTGGACCTTTTCAGGTTGAAGATGGACTCAAAATCAACTCCAAAACCTACTGCCAGTTTTTAGAAGACACTTTCTTCAAGCAGTGGTACAAGAAAAGGTCTGCAACTTTCAAGAAGACCATGATTTGTATGCAGGACAATGCTCCATTGCATGCATACAAGTACTCCACTGCGTGGCTAGCCAGTAAATGCCTTAAAGATGAAAGAATAATGACATGGCCCCCTTCCTCACCTGACCTAAACCCTATTGAGATCTTGTGGGCCCTTCTTAAACGGGAGATTTACGGTGAAGGAAAACAGTCCACCTGGAAGGCTGTGGTTGATCATCAACAGATCAAGAAAGTGACAGAATCCATGAATGGAAGGCTTATTACTGTTACTGAAAAGAAGGGGGGCTATAGTGTCACTGATTTTCTTTCTTTATTAAATATCAATAACGTTTTTTTGTAAATTTTGAGTTGTTTGTTTATTATTCTCACTTTAACAGATACAAATAAACAAGTGAGATGGGAACATTTTTCATTTAGTTGCATAATAATTGTGCACACTAATAGTTGCCCAATAATTGTGCACACATAGATATTCTCCTAAGAAAGCCAAAACCTCACTTTTACTTTATTAAATATTCAGGTTTGAGGTTTATTAACATTTTGGATTGACCGAGAGCACTGTCATTCAATAATAAAATGAATCCTCAAAAATACAACTTGCCTAATAATTGTGCACACAGTGTATTGTTTGGAGGCATCTGTGTATTTAGGCTGCCTGTCGACAGAAATTAAACACATGCTGATGATGCCTTAGTGCTGAAATGTGTAATTTTTTTACCATTCGACCTGATAGTTATTATTTTTTATTAAGTATAAATTGCTGGTTTCTTCTAGGTCATTGTAGCTCAGTTTAACAGCAGAAGGCAGTAAATGTTTCTCTGTGTAGTAGGGGTGTAACGGTTCACAAAATTCACGGTTCGGTTCGGTATGATACAGTGGTGCACGGTTTGGTACGTTTCGGATACGTTTACAATACAGTAGAAAACTATAAATGCCAGAGAAACGTACTTGATTTAAAAATATATTCATTAAAACTACATAAAGTTATTATTTGACTTTGATGGAACTATACCTGAGTGACCCATCTTCTGGGGTGTCTTCTTAGCAACACATAAGCATAAAAAACAAAAACTGCTCCTTACTGTTATGTAGTATTGTTGTCGTGAGCCTCGTACCGAACGGTTCAATACGAATACGCGTATTGTTACACCCCTACTGTGTAGACATCATGTTGAAGCACTGCATCAATCTAACTTTGCCTTTGTTTCTGTTTTTGGGTGCAGAGAGGATCATTCCAGTCCACAGTGAATACCTGATGGTCAACATACGAGTCCTCAAGCAGAACTGGTGAAAATACACGCTTCAAGTTCCAGCTTCCTGAACTTCATGTCCATGTGAGATGCTATACCATGTTGAGTGCCCTCTTCAGTCAAGTCTGGACTCAGTGACTCATTACTCTTGATCAACTCAGGGCAAGTGGCTAATCCTTTCATGGTTATCCTTCATATATATGGACACATGCTGTTTCTTCAAGATCTCAACACTGCTTTGTGAGTATATTGTACAATATATTGTGTCAGTTCAACCTGTTTTTCACAGAGAATGTTAGTTTCTTAAGGTATATCAATGATGGTCTGTACCTTGATTTACAATATGCTTTACTTGATATTTCCTTTGTAATTTACAATAATCAGAAGTTGACTGAAATCTATGCCAACCAATTGTATTACGTTCGACCGTATTTTTGTACCGTGATGTCTTACACATTGTCACTATATTTTTTACGGTAAAGTTCTGGCAACCACAGCTGCCGGTAATTTACCGTTAAGTTTCATTTTTCAATAAAATGCCGTAATGTATCATACAGTTGTACTGTGTTTTTTTACTGAGAAAAACTGTAATTAGCTTCACAGTATAGTTGCTGTTTATAAAGTTATTTACCGCAAACACGTTTATAACATGGCTGTTATATCTAAAGCAAATTACCGTAAACAGGTTTATGAAATCTGTTTTTTATAGTAATTTACTGTAAACAAAAACCAGTTCTCAACTGTGAAATCTACGGTTGCAAAAAATATATACCGTGATGTATTATACGTTCTCACTTTATTTTTTACGGTGAAGTTCTGGCAACCACAGCTGCCGGTAATTTACCGTTTAATTGCATATTACCGTAAACAGGTTTATGAAATCTCTTGTTTTTTATAGTAATTTACCGTAAACAAAAATCAGTTCTCAACTGTGAAATCTACGGTTGCAAAAAATATATACCGTGATGTATTATACGTTCTCACTTTATTTTTTACGGTGAAGTTCTGGCAACCACAGCTGCCGGTAATTTACCGTTTAATTGCATATTACCGTAAACAGGTTTATGAAATCTCTTGTTTTTCATAGTAATTTACCGTAAACAAAAAACTGTTCTCAACTGTGAAATTTACGGTTGCAAAAATATATACCGTGATGTGTTATACATTCTCACTTTATTTTTTACGGTGAAGTTCTGGCAACCACAGCTGCCGGTAATTTACCGTTTAATTGCATATTACCGTAAACAGGTTTATGAAATCTCTTGTTTTTTATAGTAATTTACCGTAAACAAAAATCAGTTCTCAACTGTGAAATCTACGGTTGCAAAAAATATATACCGTGATGTATTATACGTTCTCACTTTATTTTTTACGGTGAAGTTCTGGCAACCACAGCTGCCGGTAATTTACCGTTTAATTGCATATTACCGTAAACAGGTTTATGAAATCTCTTGTTTTTTATAGTAATTTACCGTAAACAAAAAACTGTTCTCAACTGTGAAATTTACGGTTGCAAAAATATATACCGTGATGTATTATACATTCTCACTTTATTTTTTACGGTGAAGTTCTGGCAACCACAGCTGCCGGTAATTTACCGTATATTACACAGAATTTTTTTTACAGTGTGTGTACAAGAAGGGGATGAGTCGACTCTTTTTCTTGAGGAAACTTCGATCCTTCAACGTGTGCAGCAAGATGTTGGAGATGTTCTATCAGTCTGTTGTGGCCAGTGCACTGTACTTCGCCGTAGTCTGCTGGGGGAGCAGCATTGGAGCCGGAGACACCAACAGACTTAACAAACTAGTTAAGAAGGCCGGCTCCATCATTGGCTGCAAACAAGACAATCTGGAAGAGGTGGTGGAGAGGAGGACACTGAAGAAACTATTATCCATAGTTGGATAACCCGGACCACCCTCTCCATCACCTCCTGCAGGGACAGCGGAGCACTTTCTCCAACAGACTGATCCAGCTCCGCTGTCACAAGGACAGATTCAGAAAAACATTCCTGCCCACTGCCATTAGACTTTATAATAAAACACCTCGGGCCAGATCGTCGTCCTTCACATGACTACAACGCTACACGGCTGTTGCTTGTTGTTGGTGATCCTGGCTCTACTGTCCAGGTTGTTTAGTTTACTAGTTGCTAATTTTATTTATTAATACCACTATATTCAATATCTGCTCTGTTATTTTATTGTACTGTAGATATTGTGCATTCCATATGTTATATTTTACTCTGTAAATTGCTGCTGAAACAAACGAATTTCCCCCTGGGGATAAATAAAGTTTACATCTATCTATCTATCTATCTATCTATAGTTCCATCATTGTTCAAAGTCAAAGAATAACTTTATGATGTTAGTTGTAATGAATAAATATATTTTAAAATAAAGTACATTTCTCTGGCATTTATAGTTTTCTACTGTACCGAAACGTACCGAACCGTGGCTCCACTGTATCGTACCGAACCCAACCGTGAATTTTGTGAACCGTTACACCCCTAATATACATATATATATATACACACACACACACACACATACTGATCCGCACACACACAGATTCACACTGCTAGTTCTATATGGTGATCTACACATACATGTATATGGGTCATTGACAAATAAGGCTTCTAAAAAGGTAATTAAAAAAATTATCTTCAAAATGGATGTAATTTATTGATTATGTATTTTTGTGTCTGGAAAAATGTGGTGAAACAAGTCTAAGTTGTGAACCAACTTTTCATAGTGTTTTAAATAGTTTTTAACAGTATTTTTAAACTTCACAGTCTAAAAAATGTCAGGTGGCGCAACCACATATTTATAAAAAAATATATATTTTCCTAATATTTATTCAAACTGAAATTTTTGACAAGTATCCCTTAGAGCAGTGATTCTTAACCATGGGGCCCACGATTGGGCCGTGAAGAACTTTTTTACACCTGAGGGCCGCGGGACCGCAAAGGTTATCAATTGAAGACACCAAAGATATCACTGTTATCCATGAGACACTCAGTTACAATATAGCTTCCCACCACCTGGTGGCGGTAATGCGTCAGTCAGTTGTTTAACAAGCTGCAATAAGCAGAAGAAGGCACTCAGCTAGCCGCTAGCTCAGGGGTGGGCAAACCTTTAGGCTCGGGGCCACATTGAGTTTTAAAATGTGACAGACGGGCCGGCCAGTAGCAGATGAATGGAGTGTTTGTGTGAACTCATATAAATTACAAGTAAAAGCCGTGAGCTAAACAGGAACTTGAATTTAGTTCCAGTGGGAACAGTGCTGCTGGTCACCCTTTAAACCAGAGCGTCAACGTCTGGTGTCAGTTGGTTGTGGCAATTCTCAGAACAGATCTGAGGTGTTCATCAGTTAGCTGGGATCTTACACCGTAGTTTTATTGCATAAATGCATATTTTATCATGCACTTACTTATTAAGCAGTCATTTCTGACACAGTTTTTAGTGTGCAGGTTAATGACTGTGGTCTTTTTAGCAGTTTGATTCTTTGAAGGATCATACAGATATTTAACTGTCACATGTAACATGATCAGAGCTCTGCTCTGTAAAGTCTTTCCTTGTCTCTCCCCCCTGTGTCACGGTGTGGGTACATCTCACTGGAGTCAGGAGACGTATCAGAATACCCTTATTTTATTGGTTAAACTGCATCACATGACGTGACTTACAACGCATTGGTCGGTGTTTTTCCTGCACAGCTGAACAAAGTGGCGTAAATGCTGGAAAGGAGCGTGAATAACTCCGCTGCATGAAGCAAAGGCCACTGAAAACGGGTCCGCGACGAACCACCAGTTGAGAATCACTGGTCTGCAGGATGGTGACGAGCGGTGAACAGCTGTTTGTGTGGCGTGTCTTCCGTTTCTTCCCGTTTCCTTCGCCTACATTCCCCTGGGTCCTAAGCCCCTCCCTATCCAGCTTCTTATCACCTCTTTGCACCAACGTACATTTATAACAAACACCACGCATATTACGGTAATCAGCGTTATTATGTGTCAAACTCTATCGGTGCATCTCCGGTCTGTCTGTGTTCATCCTGCATCGCTCTGTTCTGTTCTTTAATGGAACGTTACTGGAGGACGGAGCCTCCCAGCCGCTAGCAGACTGTTGTGCTAGCGAGCGAGCTGTACCCAGCATGCAGTTCGGCGGTGAAATTTTATAAATGTACAATTATTAGTGTTGCAAATTGTTTGTGTCACAGACTGTTGTGTGCTGTGGTGTTTCTCTGTTACAGAGCGTTAGTTGTGGGTTGTTCATTGTTGTGTTATAAAGTTCTGACCATGACTAGAGTTCCCTCTCAATACATATAAGACAACTAGCGCTGACAGCAGCAAAGAACACATTTATATAATAATACATGCCATGAATACATAAGAATACATGTGTGGAGAATTTCAGTATTAAACACATAAGTACGATTAAATAACCCCCCCTATTGATGAGTAGAAGTGTCACAATAATAATATGTTAGTCACAATATGTTTACAATATTCTTACTTATAGAAGATATTATGTGTTACAGTATATTAACTAATTGAATGTATTAAATCATAAAAGTATAGTCACTAAAGGTATTAAGACACTGTAAGACTAGTTTGAGGGTCAGACAGGGATTCTGAATGGGACATGCAGCAAATGGAGGAGGGGCAGTGGGGATCGGTCAAAAGCCAAATCCGACCGCGACGGAGAGTCAAGATGTTTTGCGAGGAGAGAAGATGTTTTGCTAAAAGATCGATAATGGGAGGGGACAGAATTCAAATGGAGCCAATCACTAATCGCCACGGAGGGTCATTCAGATGTTTTATGACTGTTTCGGACATTTCCAACTGTCGGGGCATATAAGAGACTGTTCTGGAGAGAATTCCTCAGACCACATCCACTCTCGTTTTTCAGTACCTGAATTCAGACCTGTGAGTGAGATGCGTGCGTGTGGTCTCTGTTCTCGAGAACATTACTATTGATAGTTAATTCAGCTTGTAAGTGAACTTTGTGTAGTACATTAAATATTGTTATTGATTGTGAACCGGATCCAGTCCATTTTTCTGATGCGCGTGCGCGCTAAGAAGCTCGCAGCAGAAAAGTCCCTGCGGCCTGCAGGCTCTCATCCTTTTGGTTTTTAAACCCTAACACATGCCATGAAAAGATGTACGAAGATATATTATATTCGCTAATGCTAATCGCGGTTAGCATTTCCCCATTGGCGGTAATGTTAAAATTAGCTTAGAAGCTAGCGAGTCGGACATGTTATGATGTTCCGAGAAGAAGACAACTTTAGTACTGTTAAAAGCATCTTGTCGTTCAACGGGGACACCTGCGGCTTATAGTCTGGTGCGGCTTATCTATGGACAAATTCCTTATTCTTTTATAAATTTGCGGGTGCGGCTTATAGCCCGGAAAGTACGGCAGTTAAACTAATAGTGTTAATATTTGAATGGGCCCCGGGACACTTTGCACTTGAAAAGTTGGGCCCCGAGGTCAAACAGGTTAAGAACCGCTGCCTTAGAGTGGCTACTGTGTCGAACACATCGTATTTTGTGGTTGTGTTTTATATATATATATATATATACAATAATTTATCATAATTGTGTTCTCTTGGCAGGTATTTAGTATATTTAACTTTTGATTTTACATTTAAACAGAGAAACATAATACAAATATACAAATGAATACATTCAATAAAATAGTTCTTCACATCATATTAAGCAAAATAATAATCACTTTAACCTATTATTTACTGCTTTAAATTAACATTGTACCTGGTCGCACCACCATGACATGTATCAGTTGTGCCACCTGACAATATTAGTAATCACAGCAAATATGCAGAACATTTGCATTTTTTTTCAAATACAACATGCTTTTAATCAAGTCTCTTTTTAAGTAAAATAAGTAAATATTTCATAGTAATCATGTTCAGCACATAACTGGAACAGGAATCACAGTCTCTTCCTCTTCCACAGTCGCTTCTACCTCCTGCAGCAGCGTGTTGCAGCTTCTACCTCCTGCAGCAGCGTGTTGCAGCTTCTACCTCCTGCAGCAGCGTGTTGCAGCTTCTACCTCCTGCAGCAGCGTGTTGCAGCTTCTACCTCCTGCAGCAGCGTGCTGCAGCTTCTACCTCCTGCAGCAGCGTGCTGCAGCTTCTACCTCCTGCAGCAGCGTGTTGCAGCTTCTACCTCCTGCAGCAGCGTGCTGCAGCTTCTACCTCCTGCAGCAGCGTGCTGCAGCTTCTACCTCCTGCAGCAGCGTGTTGCAGCTTCTACCTCCTGCAGCAGCGTGTTGCAGCTTCTACCTCCTGCAGCAGCGTTCTGCAGCTTCTACCTCCTGCAGCAGCGTGCTGCAGCTTCTACCTCCTGCAGCAGCGTGTTGCAGCTTCTACCTCCTGCAGCAGCGTGTTGCAGCTTCTACCTCCTGCAGCAGCGTGTTGCAGCTTCTACCTCCTGCAGCAGCGTGTATAGAGCTTTAAATATAACAGAGTGATATTCTTTGCAGTTGCACCACCTGCCTTACTGGTTGCACCACCTGACATTTGCAACTGATTTCAAATGAAACAGGCATCTACTCGGGCACTAGCATTAGCTTTTGTTCTTGCTAACAACTTCATACATATACATTTTAAATAGAATAAAGACATTTATGATACAATAACATTTATCTAGTTTTACATTGGTTGTACCACCCTGACATGGAAAGTGAACCACTCTACCTATAAGTTGAAAGTAGCTGTTTTTATCAATATTCAAAAGAGATATAAAAACATGTTCACTCTGCTATAAAGGTCAGTTGAGGTCCTCTCGATGATGCAATATCCTGTTTACTGTTTTCCACTTTAATTTCATAATAAAAGTCCCATCTTTACAGCTGTGCCACCCTGATATTTGAGAACATTCAAATTGCTGGACAAAAGTTGTTTCATTATCGCAACAGCTTAAAACTTTTGGTATTTGTAAAAATTTGGTTTATTTTAATCGTTACAACAATAAAAGCATGCCATAGTATTTTATTTTTAATTGATTATCATTTAAATACCTTTTTTAACAGTTTTCTTAGTCTGTTCATCTGCTCGGACAGGTGCACCGCCTGACATTTTCAGGGTTTGAGAAGCCAAAACATAAAATAATATGTATTATTTGATTGTACTGAAAATGTATCAAAACTGGATAGGTTTTACAGAATGAAATTATATATGTCACGAATTGATACAATTATTTTAAAATGAAATGGTGGACTCGGACACAAAAATATGCACGTCATGTCATTGACCCATATACACATATAGTAGGCTACATGATACATGAGGGCATACAGTACATATGTCCTCATATTAATGAGTATCATTAGATCCTCGTTGGGCTTGTTTTTGTTATTATTCTGAAAGAGTTCAGATCATTATTGTCGCTATAGATCTCATTGGATGATGCATCATGAAGTCTACTGCCAGCAGCACATTAAAGACATGTCATGTGATTGGTTGGGGTGATGAGGCATTAAAATGAGCCGATACATTTCCAACACTGACGCATTGAACGTGTCTGATATGTTGCCGTGCTTCTTGTCTCGTCCTCTCAGCGGTGGCGCTGTTATATTTTGCCGTGATTACGGTCTTGACTTCCTCATATGCGTTCATGATCATCTCCTGCTCGTCAGCGGAGAACAAAGAGGCTCTTTCTTTGACTTTATTTCACATTGTACTGTTAGAACATCATGGTTTCTGTGATCCACGCTTCCCCCTTTAGAAGTAGGACGGGCACGCGCAATCATCCTGATCCTGATCGTCTGGTCGGATTTACGAGACTGTTTGAGAGGATCAGCCTCGGAGAAACCGAGACAGCCTGATTTCAACCATCTCGTTAATTTAGGCTGCTAATAGGACATTTGATCGACTTAGTGAACCACGTACGAGGAACGGGACCCTGTTGCTCCACTGATCCATTCATACACAAACCAGATCAATACTTTAACAAATACAAATCTGTTCTTCAGTCCAAAACACAAAGATAATGACAAAAAATATTTGGTATTTTTTATGAATCTAACAATAATGTGATAACAAAACTAGTTTTGACTGGTTAACTGATCTAAACCACTAGGACTCCAACGCAAACTAGCTTTAGCCATATGTAGATTTAGATGTATGTAGCTTTAGCCGCATCTAGCTTTAGCCGTATGTAGCTTTAGCCACATCTAGCTAGCTTTATCCACATCTAGCTAGCTTTAGCCACATCTAGCTTTAGCCACATCTAGCTTTAGCCACATCTAGCTTTAGCCACATCTAGCTTTAGCCACATATCCACTTAGCACAGATATGGGATCTACTGTCATGTGACTGACACTCGTGATGACGTCACCTCAAACATCTGTGATGAAACAGAAATAATCTGCAGAATAAGACTGAGCTTCAACATTACTGCATCAATAATTATAATATATATTATATATATATATATATATATAATATATATTATATATATATATATATAATATATATTATATATATATATATATATATATATTATATATATAACGAGTACTTCTACTGTTGGTCCTTCCAGAACGTTTTGATGATGACACTGACAGTACTTCTACACTGAGGTATTACTAGTTAAAGAGTGTATAAAGTACACACTACTCTCTGGTCAGATGCTCTTCACATGATTCTGATAATAAAATCAGTCTGGCGGAGCTAACGGCTAACAGCTGGTTAGCATCACAAATGTCATGTTTAAATTAATGACGTCACACTATTATATATAAATATATAATATCTACTAATGTTAAATGAATCAAGATAAACGTTACAGGCAGCGACAAACAGCACATTCTACCAGCTAGCGTTAGTTAGCATTGATGCTCCATGCCAGTTAACGCCTCACCAGCCGTTAGCTTAGCGGTCCCCTGCTAGCTGGGCCTCAGCAGGTTAGCTTGATGTGTTAGCATGTAAGCCGCTAACGGTCCTCGATGAAATATAAAGTAATCTATAAATAACGTCCGTTTCAAAGCCGCGATGTTTATACCTAAACTGAGAGAAGACTCCGGCTCACCTTCTCCTTCTTAGTTTTGTTCGGCATAGTGTCTGGAGGAGTATGGATGTTTCCACCGTGGCTCCGTGATGATCTTCCCCGGGAATCAGCGGCTGTCACTCGGTCTGTCTCAGCTCCGGTCCGGGCCATCCGATTGGCTGCTGAGGCGGACACCCTGCCTAGCAACGCATGGAGGGATTTTTGTGATTGGCTGCCTGTGAGTTCAGCGATGAGGAAGGAGAAGAGTCCTCCCTAGCAACAAAACACCTCCGGCCACAGCTCGAATTTATATTATAATGTAGTATTAGCATTAAAATATACTTAAAGTACCAAAAGTACAAGCACTCATGATCGAGAATAATATATATTATTGATACATTAGTGTGTTCATCACTTTAAAGTTATATTTGAATGACTATATAATCTATAGTATATATAATACTCTGATAAATAAATGTGGTACAGTAAAAAGTAATGTAATGAAGAAGTAGGAAGTCGAAGTACCTCAGAGTTTGATAAAGTACATTATGTGTGTACTTGTACTAGGTAACAGTGGATAATCAGGACACAGAGCTGCTGATGTTTCTTAACTTTTATTGAAACTCTACTTGAAGCAACAACAGATTCATTGAGACGAGTTTGGTTTCTCTCACATCACCACTGACCTCAGATCAGTGAGGTCCAACACAAACCTGCTGCACTTGTACAGGAATCAGATCCTGGATCAGGAAGCAGATCCTGGATCTTCAGTTTAACACGAGAACCAACAACTGAGCTGCTTTTTGGTCCAACTGGTTTTAATAAGAGGAGAAATAAACAAGAAAAACAGGAGGTGGTGTGTCGGGTACTTTACCTGCAGGAGGAGACACGAGGACACGAGGACACAGAGACACGTTCACATTTGATCCCCACAGTCGGGTCAGATATCAGTTTTGTCAAAACCCCGAAACATTGGTGACCGAACAACATGTCCTTTGTTGTGGTGTGTTTTTTTCTTCTGTGGGTCACAAACTAAAAATATCATCCAGTAATATAAGAGAAAGATTAGAGGAACGGCTGAAAAAATAAATCTAACTCTGCTCATTTTTCAGCTTTCTTGTCCCGTTAATCATCCTCCAGCCCTGAAATGTTCTCAGCTTGAACCGTGTTAAGAACCGTAGAACTCCTACGGTAAATGGATTTTGATGTTTGTGTCTTTAGGGGACTTCTTGTTTTTAATAAAAGATTGCAGGTCTAGAGACCCGGACGTCTCTAGGGTCTGGGACTCTATAGAGACAAGTCCCGGACTCTGGAGAAGACGACAACAAGGTTTCCTAAATGTCTTAAAAGTCTCAAAGTCTGTCAGCATCTTTCTAGTCCAGTCGATTACTGATCATAGACTTCCTGGTTTTAAGGTCAGCTGTTACTCAAAGTTAAAATTGTAATCAAAGTCCAGAGAGGTCATGTCTGCGGGGAGGCCCAGGGTCTCGGGGGTGATCTCCATCATCGGAGGGTCCTCCTCGCTGGGTGTCCCCTCCTCCAGCAGCAACCCTGAACCGGGATCGGCCGAGTCCAGCCCCTTTGGGTCCGAAGCTGCCGAGTCAGAATCTCCTGAAGCCGGCTCAGGCTCGGACTGGCTCTGCTGCTGGCGGGTCTGGTATCTGGTTTGAGATCTAGTTTGCCGGACAGGGCGGGGGGCAGGAGGGGTTCTCTTTGTCGGAGTCGCCTTGCCTCTAGTTTTGGGGCCTGGCTTGGGAGCAGGTTCTGGAGCAGTTTCAGGAAGGGTCTCTAGATGAAGCAGGGACTGGCTGTTCTGGTCTGGTTGGGGGTCTGTGTGGATTTGAGGGGCCAGTTTGGGCGGGCACTGCGTTTGAGGTGTTGGTTCCAACTCAGCAGGCTTGGTTTGGGACTGAGCATTCGGAGTCAAGGACTGGTTTTGGGGTGCACTCTGAGCCTCAGACTGGGCTGGTGGCTTCAGTCTTGGCTGGGTTTCAGACGGAGCCACCTCAGGTGGTGGAGTTGGGGAAGGCTGCAAAGACCAAACGGATTCAATTTGAATGAGTGATTCTGGCCGAGTTTGGGGACTTGGTGAGCCCGATTGTGGAGATTTGCAGACCTCAGATGGAGGTTGGGACTGAGTTAGACGCTGAGGTTGTGGTTTTGGTGGTTGCGCGGTGGGAAGCTGATTTTTAGTGGCACTTCTCCCATCAGCGCTGGCATCCGTCGCTGGTTTGGTGATGGAGGAGGTGCCCGATTGGTCAACCCTGCTGTAGAAGATGTTAAATAAGTCCTGGGCTTTAGCTGCAGCCAGGTTACTCTTAAGTTTGTCAGACTTATGAGGTCCATCGCCTATGTTCATGAAAGGTGGAGGCTTGACAAAAACTGTGCGAGTTTGCTCACCCTCTGGGACGCCAGGAGCTGCCACGTCGGACACGATCTTTATCATTGTTGGTTGTGCCGGTTTTGCCACAGATGGTGCAGGCTTTGCCTCGATTGGCGCAGGTTTAGAAACTGGTGGCGCAGGTTTAAACACCGGCGGTGGAGCTTTAGCCTCCAATGGTGCAGGTCTTGACATCGGAAGTGGAGCTTTAGCCTCCAATGGTGCAGGTCTTGACATCGGAGGTGGAGCTTTAGCCTCCAATGGTGCAGGTTTTGACACCGGTGGTGGAGGCATTGATTCGAATGTCCCAGGAGGACCACTTGGTGGCTGAGGTTTATCTTCCAGCAGTGCATTCTGGGCATTGAGAGCCCTGGTGAGACTGTCAGAGAATAAGGGTGGTTCTTTCGGAGCAGGTCCTTGCAATCCTGTGTTTTGGGGTTTAATGGAGAGGAAGGTATTCAGAGGGGCGGGTTTACCCATCATGGCGGTTTTCCTTAAGACTGCAGCAGGTGCAGAGAGGTTAGGCAGGATCCTTCCCCGGGTGGCCCGGTTGTACACCCAAGGAGGCGTGGTGTTCTGGCCCCCGAGCTTGTGGGCGATCTCCTTGGCAACGGCCATAGATTTAGCAAAAGAATCCTCCGCCGAGACCGGGTTCTGCTTTGCAGCCGCTTCGTCTTCTTTGATGAACTCTGCGGCAACTTTCTCTGCCTCCTTCGCCAGAATACTCTCTTTCTTCTTCCATGTGAACTTCCCAAAGGTAGGAGTCACGGTCGCAGCCGTAGGCGGCGGCGGTGGTGGTTTGCCGGTTTCCAGACTCTGCTTGCGGAGCTTTGCCCTCATGGCCGGACTGGGTCCACAGAGGATTTTGGGCGGGTCGAAGGGCTTCGGTGGAGGTTCAGGCTTGTTGATATCTGGTTTCCCAGGTGGTTTTCCTGGCTCAAGCTTTTTAAAAGCTTCCTTCTCAGCCTTAAGTTTCCCTTCGTCATGTTTGGATCTGAAATCTGAATACAGATCGTATTTATACTCCGTGTCTCTCGGCCCGTATTTGGGACGGTTGTCATATCGGTCCTCTTCCTCCCTGCGATACCGGAACTGACATTCCTCTTCTCTGTATTTGTATCGGTCGTCGTCGTCCTTCCTGCTGTGTTTACCCCTCTCCTCTTCCTCTCTGCTGGAGCGATATTTATCATCCTTCTTGCTGCTTTTAAACTTTTCATCCTGATCTTTCTTGCTGTACGAAGGCCTCTCCTCTTCCAGGCTTTTGGTATTCTTAAATTCCTCCTCTTTCTTGCTCGGCTTTGCCTCCGCCTCCTCCTTTTTAATTTTGTCCTCCTTCTGAACAGCGTTGGACTCTTCCTTCTTTTTCTCCTTGTCCTTTTTCTCCTTTTTGTGTTTGGACTTTTCGTCCTTGTTGCTCTTGTCTTCGACCTCATGTTTGCGTTTCTTCCCGCTGGTCTCGGTGGCCAGTCCGGCCTGCCGGTCCAGGTTCCTCCTCTGTTCATACAAAGGGTTCTGGTACATTTGTTTCTGGGGAAGGAGGCGTTGAAACAGAAAGACAAGAGAGTGAGAAAATACTTCTGAACATCAAATGATAACTGAAATATCTTTTGAAAATAAAAACTAGAGCCTGGAAACATGGGACTGATTTCACTTCATGAACACCCACCATCCACCAAACCTGGAGGGTTCTGGTTCTCGGTTCCACTGGGACTTTTTACAAACCACAACATTTAGCATACACATCATTTAAAGAGGTGACAAACAAACATTGTTTTTGGTTTGTTTTGTCTGCAGGTTTGGTTTTATGTTCATGGAACTTGACAAAGAACCCGAAACACTTCCGAATCACGGGGTGGATTCAGCAGAGCCTTTCTAGTTATGGTCTGTTCTGTTGGGCACATTATTAGGGCCCGAGCACCGAGGTCCCTATTGAAACTGTAGGAATTATTATTATTATTCTCTCGAATGAAATTTGGTCAGTATAATCCAAAGACCTTTGCAATTAAAAGATACTCAAAGCTTTGTTTGATGGAATGGCGTAGTCGTGGCGGCCATTTTACGTGATTCACCGTAAAACAACAAGCTGATGTAACTCCACAAAATGCAGCCCCAGCACTACGTTTGACCTACATGTATCACATGAAGACTTAAAAAAAGGTGTCTTGTGACAATGCTCTAAAATTAACAGGAAGTCGGCCATTTTCATTTTTGTGTGAATTTTCCCTTGATTTCTCGTCGCTATACTTTAACGCAGGGCTCTTCAATGTTTTTTTAGGCCAAGGACCCCCAAACTGATAGAGAGATGGAGCAGGGACCCCCGACTATATATATTGTATAAAATTGTGTTTTGTATTAAACTAGGGCCTAGTGCCGTGTATAAACATACCTCTTTATTGTGCATTCAATACTAAGCTATTCAAACAATACACAGGTTCATATATTCATGTTGTTATTTTAAACATGTGCAAGGTACAGTGAGTAGGGTGGCCGTGCCACTGACATTTAGAATCAGAACCGTTTATTGCCAATGTATGTAACATACAAGGAATTTGTCATGGCAGGTGGTGCATAACATTAGACAATAACATTGAACAACAATCAACAGTGAGTAAGTCCGCTGGAGTTGTTCCCCTGATGTTTATGAGCTCGTCTCTGGTGAAAGAGCTCCGGGTATCGCAGCATAAAACAGTATTTACAACAAAAACAACACAAAACAATGAGCACCAACACACCGAGGCAGCCATCCGCGGCGCCATCCTAGATCTCCTAAACACACCGTGTCAGCTGATAACAATGCCAACATCAACATTGTCTGTTAATTGCATGATAATCATGCATACTAGCTATTCAAATTGATGTTTTCATTTTAAACATAAATGTGGAAACTAAAATGAGTGATGGCCTATTAGTGCCACTGCCATGCATAAACATACCTGTTATCTTTCATACATTACTGAACTATTACAATAATGGACAGATTTATGTTTGGAAAATAAATTAATAATAATAATTGTCTACTCAACCAAAGATTTCACAGACCCCCTGCAGTACCTCCGCGGACCCCTAGGGTCCCGGACCCCCTAGGGGTCCCGGACCCCCTGTTGAAGACCTCTGCTTTAACAAACTCCTCCTAGGGACTTTGTCAGATCCTTTTCAAATTTGGTCAGTATAATCTAAAGACCTTTGCAATTAAAAGATACTCAAAGATTTGCGTTTGATGGAATGGTGTAGCCGTGGCGTGGCGGCCATTGTACGTGATTCGCCATTAAACAAGAAGCTGATGTAACTCCACTGGACTTGCTCAAATCTGTCCCAAACTTGATAACAGTCATGACCTGAGGATGTCTACAAGCCAATTTTCACTCAGTCATAGCGCCACCTACTGGCAACAGGAAGACAGCGTTATGTGACAAACTGAATCCGATTTACATGACATTTACATGATGTGGTCTATACTTGATATAGAGCAACATAATGCATGTTTGCGCGTGTTCTCTAGCACCACAAAGTGGATACAGGAACTGGTGGAATATCTGCACTTCATAATTTCCAACGTCACACAGTCCAAGCATTAAAAATACATCTAACTTGTGGGCGCGCTGTTTGATGGTCGCAGATATTTATGCCGCTTCTTCCAGCATCCCGCCAGTACCCCTGAGACGCGGGAAGGTGCGAGGGCCCGTACATCGCTGCTTGCAGCTTTAATTATTATTATTCCAGGAATCAAAGGCAGAACCGGAGACAATGGACACACCAGTGGTGACTCCCCCCGAAACCGGGTTGTAAACAGGAACCGGTTCTAAATGTGTAAAGAAACTTGGACCATTGATGCGGTCCGGAGTTAGTGGTTCTGCTATCGGTACTCTGAGTTATGCTTTACTCTTAAACATCTGAACCAACAAGTAGAACATTAATCTGTTTGTGGAGCAGCTGTCAGGTAACGTTAGTGATGTCATACAGAGTTTGATCAGAAGAACAGGATAATCAATGAAAGATAATCACTGAGATCATTGTCGAGCTGAGAATATATTTTAAAGATTTAAAAAAACTCTTGTATCGCTGCTCAAGAAGTTTACATACAAGAATAATAAAGAAATGTGGATTATTTTCTTAATTATCAACAAATAACTAAACGGTACGGGTCCCGACACACCAGACATTCCATGAGTTCCTGCAGAGCAAAACAGGGGGCGGGGCTTAAATACCTTGTATTTCTCGTTGTGGGCGTGAGTGGTAACGTGCTCTTCTGCACAGATGGCGTCTCCATAAAACTGTTTGCATAGCAGGCAGAAGAATCCTCTGACGGGCAGCAGGAACTCCGAACCTGCAGCAAAAACACAAGCAGCCCGTTTTTTAAAAACACACAGCGGCCATAAAGCCAACGTCAATCGTGTTTTACCTGGTCGGACGTGTGCCAGATCCTGTCAGAGAGGTGACATGTGATTACAGAACACGTGGCGACGGTGTACAGATCAAATAAGGACGTTGTTTGAGGGAATGAGCAGCACCTTGCCAGAGGTTACTGCAGAACGTTACGTTTTACAGCAGCCTTCACTGGACACATGAAACACTAATGAACTGACATCACAGACGTCGTCTCTGTAGCTCCGTGAGAGTCTTTTGTCTCTTTGGTTAGCACTGTTTTCATTAAGAGACACAGAAACTGCAGCAGAGATCCACCTGGAAGCAAAAGACGGCTAACAACATTCAGGGGCTCGAACACCGGCATCATCGGGACACAAAGCAGCGTCGAGAGGACTTTTAGGAAAGTGATGGATGTGCATTGATGCCTACCTTTGGCGGGTTTCGTCAGCTTCTCTTCCGACAGCAGGTTTTTGCTGATTTTGGTGGGAGTGGAAGCCCAGGGCCGGTCGTACGGGTCCAGAGTCTGAGGAACCAAAGAGAGGAGTTACACCTGGAGGAACATGCGGTGTGGTAAAGCTGACGTAGACTACCAATTAAGAGTTCACATGAGAGCTGAATGAGTCAGATTAGAGAACGAGTCTACATGTACGACTTTACTAACATACATTCTTTAGCTCGGTAGGCGTTCGTTAGGCGCTCATTAGTTTGGTAGACGTTCACTAGACGTTCTTTAGTTCGGTAGACGTTCACTAGACACTCTTTAGTTCGGTAGACGCTCTTTAGTTCGGTAGACATTCACTAGACGCTCTTCAGTTCGGTAGACGTTCACTAGACGTTCTTTAGTTCGGTCGACGTTCTTTAGTTCTGTAGACGTTCACTAGACGTTCTTTAGTTCGGTAGACATTCACTAGACGCTCTTTAGTTCGGTAGACGTTCACCAGACGTTCTTTAGTTCGGTAGACATTCACTAGACGCTCTTTAGTTCGGTAGACATTCACTAGACACTCTTTAGTTCGGTAGACGCTCTTTAGTTCTGTAGACGTTCACTAGACACTCTTTAGTTCGGTAGACGCTCTTCAGTTCTGTAGACGTTCACTAGACACTCTTTAGTTCGGTAGACGTTTTTAGTTCGGTAGACGCTCTTTAGTTCTGTAGACGTTCACTAGACACTCTTTAGTTCGGTAGACGTTTTTAGTTCGGTAGACGCTCTTTAGTTCGGTAGACGTTCACTAGACGTTCTTTAGTTCGGTAGACGTTCACTAGACGTTCTTTAGTTCGGTAGACGTTTTTAGTTCGGTAGACGCTCTTTAGTTCGGTAGACGTTCACTAGACGTTCTTTAGTTCGGTAGACGCTCTTTAGTTCGGTAGACGCTCTTTAGTTCGGTAGACGTTCACTAGACGCTCTTTAGTTCGGTAGACGTTCACTAGACGCTCTTTAGTTCGGTAGACGTTCACTAGACGCTCTTTAGTTCGGTAGACGTTCACTAGACGCTCTTTAGTTCGGTAGACGTTCACTAGACGCTCTTTAGTTCGGTAGACGTTCACTAGACGCTCTTTAGTTCGGTAGACGTTCTTTAGTTCTGTAGACGTTCCCTAGACGTTCTTTAGTTCGGTAGACATTCACTAGACGCTCTTTAGTTCGGTAGACGTTCACTAGACGCTCTTTAGTTCGGTAGACGTTCACTAGACGCTCTTTAGTTCGGTAGACATTCACTAGACGCTCTTTAGTTCGGTAGACGTTCACTAGACGCTCTTTAGTTCGGTAGACGTTCACTAGACGTTCTTTAGTTCGGTAGACATTCACTAGACGCTCTTTAGTTCGGTAGACGTTCACTAGACGTTCTTTAGTTCGGTAGACGTTCACTAGACGTTCTTTAGTTCGGTAGACGTTCACTAGACGCTCTTTAGTTCGGTAGACGTTCACTAGACGTTCTTTAGTTCGGTAGACGCTCTTTAGTTCTGTAGACGTTCACTAGACGTTGTGACTGAACTCTGATCAAAGAGACAAAGATCCTCTGAGCAACAGAAGAAGAAATCATCTGGAAGCTTAGATTTAAACAGGAACCGCTACCCGTTTCAAGAGTTTCACAGTAAAAGTTAACTTTATCACAGTAGAAACAGAAGGTTAGTCTAGAGTTAAATTGTTGGAACATCAGCTGGACTTCTATCAATATTTACTGATCAATAATCAAAGTGATTCTAGATAGACGTTGACTACAAAAGGTGGAAGACATTAAAAACAAACCTTTCGGTGCGTTTTGCTGTGCAAGTGTGTGAAATAATCAAACATGGAACCAGAGGTGACGTTACAGTTTTTGCACCAGTGGTTTCCAGCGTCGTAGTATTCAAACGGCTCCGGGGGCGGAGTCGGAGGGGCGTCGGCGGACGGCTCGTCCGGAGACGCTCTCGACGACGGCGCCGCCGCTGAGGTCTGCTAAGAAACAAAGATGGAGGAGAGTCAAAGCGGCGGGAGACAAGTGGACACGGTCAGGATTCAGTCAAACTACAAACAGTTCTGTCGTTAAATGTGGAATGTTAAAAGTTTCTTACCTCCAGTGAACTCCGGCCTCAGAGACGCTACTCAACGAGAGAATCTGGCAGTTGCTTTGATATCGATTGGAACTTCGAACTCGCTTTACAGTAAACTTTCTGTCATCATCACTGAAGCTGATGAGAAACAAACCTCTGAGCTATCTGTGTTCAAACAAGATCAAGACGATCTTGATTATTCCGACCCGAGAGACGACGAAGACCACTCCTCAAATAACATCCTGTTCTTCCAGGCTTCTTTTTTAAAATCAATCAGTTAAACTACCGTCAATAAAACTCAACACTTCCTACAGAGTAAAAACACTTCAGAGTAAAAGCCTGTCGGTGGCTTTCGTGACAGGCTTTTAATGTGAAGCAAAGTAGAAAGAGTTTCTACTGAGGAAATAAAGCTAAACTCAGCAGGTGAGACCTCATAGATCAGGTTACCCGCTTGTTATCAGACAATGAATCACAGAACATTTAGCCGTTAATCAGCTAAATGGACCAGGTCAGGAGCCCTAGCTATGATTCAGAAGTACTTCCTGTTTTACCTCCTCTGTAGGTGTTTGTACCTTGACGGTGGAGCTGCTGGCCGCCAGCGGGCCCTCAGGACTCCTCTGCACCTCACATTTCTTCTTCTCTGGCAGCGGCGGCGACTCGTCCTCCTCGTCCTCCGGCGGTTTGACGGTCCTGCGGGGCCGGTCGGACGGGATCAGGCCGAGGATGAGCGCTATCTTCTCGATCTCGTTGCGTTTCTTCTCAGCGTCTTCATGCTCTTTCCGCAGGTTGGAGATCTGAGCCATGACCTCCTCCTGCAGGTGGCTGATCTCCTGCAGCAGAGGGTCTTTGTGGCCGCCCTTCTCCCGCCGCTTCTTCCTCAGGAGCTCCCCTGAAAAAACACACCCTCCTCTCCGTCAGCTGTACTGTGTCTCCAGGAGGACGAAGGTGACGAAGGGCACGCGTGAACTCACCTTGTTGCTTCCTGAGCCTCTCCAGCTCCTTCATCAGATACTCTTTCTTCTTCATCCGGACGTCTCTCTCCTGCTTCAGCTTCTCTCTCTCCTCCAGAACCTGAACACAGCACACAAACAGGATGTCAGTCGGGGTTCTCCTCTCCCGGGTTTCAACTGCCGTTCACTGAACATCATGGAGTGGAGGAGACACCTTTTGTTTCTGGCTCTCGTTGTTCTGCTCTTCAGACACTCGGCTGACTTTTCCCTTCTCACCGCCGGGAGCAGAATTCTTCACCGAACCTGACGACAAAACAAACAAACAAGAGTTACATCAACTAATCCGACCACGACTTCCTGTCACCTCTTCTTCTGGTTGTGACCAACAAGCTGAACTTTGCTGTAACACTTGACAGACCTTTGGCCCCCGGCTCTGGGGCCAGTTTGCTGTAGGGGTGTTTGTAGGGTAGAGTGGGGGTGAACTCATCTGGGCCGGTTTGGGGAGGCAGGGCCATGTTGGGGGGCGGGTACATGGGCGGCCACTGCTGGTGCATGTAGGGAAGGTAGTTTCCGTACTGGCTGTAACCCGGCGGGGGGAAGGTGGGGGGCATCATGCCGTGGACCTGTGAGGGCGGGTAGGGGGGTATGGGGACCCCGGGGTGAGCGGGCAGGACGTTGGGGTCGGGGGTTTGTGGCACCAGCTCTTTGTGTGGCGGCGGCGCTGCAACGCTCGGCCCGGCGATCGACTCTTTGACGTCTTTGTGAGATTTTGGCGGCGCTGAGCTCCTCCTGCCGCCACCACTGCTCCAGCTGCCCCCCCGCCCGCGGCTGCGGCTCCGGCTGCTGCTGCTGGAGCTACTGCTGCGGCTCCGCCTCCTGCGGCCCCGGCTGCCGTCCGAACTGCCGGAGGAGTACCGCCTGCTGCGCGTGGGCGTCTTCGGAGGCGGCTTGTTTCCGTGGAGACGCTCTTTGGTCCTGGCGGCCATCTTGCTGATCTCGGTCACGCCCAAGTCCAGGCCGATGGTCTTCAGCAGGTCCTGTATCTTCTCGTACTCCTCCAGTGCCTGGCGCTCGCCCTCCTCCAGCGGCTCCATACCCGGCAGTAAAGCAGAGTTCAGCACCTGGACCGTGATGTTGCGGTCGGGGCTGATGGAGGGCTGGCTCGCGTACCTCACATCCGCCTCCCCCGTGGTGGGAGGGGCCTGAAGGTGAGGCGAGGCCCCCGGCGGAAGGCCGTATGTCTGAGCGATGACGTGTTTCTGTTGGGGGTAGTCTCCGTACAGAGCCTCCTCCGTCACGTCTCCGTACAGATCCAGCCCGTGGTGTCGGATTGGCTCGGACACCAGCGGAGGTTTGGGCTCCTCGGAGTCTCCGTACAGGAACTTCTCCTCGTCGTCGATGTCGTCCGCCTTCTCCTGAGGCTTGGCCCCCGCCGGCCCCCCCAGGAGGTTGAGGATCTCTTTGATCTCTGCGTCAAGGCCGGTGCGGTGAGCCATCTGAGGGTCGGACCGCAGCTCGGACAGCATGGAGGCCACCATGTGAGGCTCCATGCCCTTCACAGCCTGCAGCAGCTGGTCGGCCACCCGGGAAATGTTGGAGCCCTCTGGACCTCGGGGGGAGTCGGTGGTCTGGAACACAGAGAGACAGACCACAGACCATCTTCATGACTATAACTTTTTATTGAATGAGACAATATATTTAGTATTTTAACCGGCATCATTATAAAGAGATCAGTTTAGGAACACTCCATTCTGCGATGTGTTTTGTAGGGGTTTAGGTTGTTGCTGTGCATTTTTACCCTGAGTGACGGCGAGTCCTCGGAGTCGTTGCGTTTCTTCAGGATGGATTTTGTCGGCAGACTCAGCATCTCCTCCAGCTCCTTCCTGCGTCGAGCCGTCTCCAGCTCTTTGAAGCCTTTTCCTGACTTGTCATCACTGTCGTCTCTGCTGCTCGAGCTCGAGCTGCTGCTACTCGCACTGCGACTCCTCTGTCTGCTCTTACTGCGTCCGTGGCTCCGCCCTCTGGACCTGGACCGAGATCTAGACCTGCTGCGGGGACGACTCTTGCTCCTGCCCCGGCTCTTGGCCCGGCTCCGTTCCGGACTGCGGCTCTTGCTCCGGCCCCGGCTCTTGGCCCTGCTCTTGGCCCGGGTCCGGTCCGGACTGCGGCTCTTACTCCGGCTCCGACCCCGGCTCTTGGCCCGGCTCCGGACCGGACTGCGGCTCTTGCTCCGGCTCCAGCCCCGGCTCGTGGCCCGGCTCCGGTCCGGACTGCGGCTCTGGCTGCGGGGCCGGCTCTTGCTCCTCACCTGACTCTTGCTCCGTCCCTGACTCTTGGCCCGGCTGCGGTCGGGACTGCGGCTGCGAGGTCGGCTCCGGCTCCGCTCGTACTCGGGTCGAGGAGGGTAGTCTCTGTACAGACACACGAGATTGAGATTGAACAAACGTGTCGTGAAAACTGATAGGTGTTCACATCTCCATCCATCAGTAGTCCCATGAGCCAATAAGAATTCTGTTTTCACCAGTACCTGTCATGATGGCGTGAAGGGGCGGAGCCAGATGGTCCAGTCAGCTCGTTGCCCACGGTGATGACAAGGTTGTGGTCGATGGGACCCGACCCTCGAGGTGATGGAGAGCTCTGTGACAGACAACGATAAAAGATATTCATGTCTCGTGGATTCCTCAGACAGGAACACCTGATTACCTGTGACAGTGGCAACCAATTTCTCACATAGAAAGATAAAGTGCGTAACATGCACCTCAAAACAGATATATTCTTAATATTTGTTCCATCAGAGATGTTTACGGTTGCTGTTCTAGTCCGAACCAGAACTAAGCGTGACGATACGTGGCTAAGCGTGACCTGATGGGGCTAAGCATGACGTGACTAAGCGTGATGTGACGGGGCTCAGCGTGACGGTGTTTAAAGAAACACTACAGATTTGTGGTTGTTCTCTTTAGAGATGCGCTCACATCTCCCACCCGATGCAAAATCACAACAACAGAACTGAAAACATAAACTTGAAATGCACTGCATGATGGGATAAATGAGTCCCCATAACGTCACAGTACTATAATACATTAATACATATGAGAGGGTCACTAGTACCAGAGACAGTTTGGAGACACCTCAGACCTGCATTCATAAATCAGATAATTAAAGCTACAAAACATGAACCAACAACAACGTTACTTCATATGAACAGTACTTCAACACTTAAAGAAATATTACGTTGTTCTATCAAATCGATGAGCTGCATAACTGAAGAAACACCGACTTTAGAGTCTGTTGACACCGGTGGTTTACGGTGAGCTAACGTTAGCTTAACGCTAGCTAACGACGTGTTTTAGTGACACAACTTACAATAAAAATATATAATTAACAGTAAAAGTTAAAAAGTAACCTGGTTTGGTAATAAACACACAGCGTGTCTCTGATAAATCGACCGTGTTTTCAATGGAGTTTGGCGCAGAGGTGCTAATGCTAACAACAAAACAAGCTAACAGGATAGCGTTACATTCTCACACGTTGAGCCCGGAGGAGCCAGATGTCTCACCTCTCTCTGCGGACCACCGGACCAGTACTCCCCGCCTCGGTGGCCTCCTGACCCGGGGGACGGGTACCTCCTGCGCGGCGGAGAGCGGCGGTACGAGTCGGGGTGGAACGGAGGCCTGGGCCGGTTCCGGTCGTCTCTGTAGCCCGGGTTAGGTACCGGGTACGGCCTCGGAGGAGGAGGTCCTCGGCCTTCGAACGGAGGCCCGTAGCCTCCTCTCGCTGGAGGTCGACCTCGGTACATCTCTCCCCTTTTATCGCGTGGTCAACCGGCGGGAAGTCTCCAGCGTTTAACACTAAACACGAAACTTTGAATGATTAATTATGAAGTTATTGTGATATAAAAACACAGATTATCTGCACCTCGAGCATTCTCCACACACACACACAAAACCTCCCGGTTCTTCTTCTACGGTCGGAAATAAAACAGACCGCACGCGCTGCTGCTGCCTCCTTCAGGAACCACGAGGAACTGAACACGTTCCACCTCATATCATATAATATAATGTGATATAATTAAATGATATAATGTAATATTATATCATATAATGATGTAATATAATATGATATAATATATAATATAATACAAGTCAAATATAATATAAGATATTGTAACAGACTCATTGTATTGTCTCGTTTGTCGTTCTGGTGTTGAAGATAATATGTCCCTTGATGGTTACCGTAGCGGAGGGGCAACTCCCGCCTCTGGCCGAAGGGAAAAACAATAATAAAGAGAGTAGCCGTGGGCTGAACAAGATGTCTGGGCCCCGTTCCTCGTACGTGGCTAACTGAGTTAGCCGGATACTTTTCAGGATAAGATTACATAAGTCAGGCTTTTCGGTTGCACGAAGCAAGTTCGGCAAAATCACCATGGCAACACATCCATAAGCTTGAACCTGCTCCAGCGCAGGCTCAGTGAAGGTAGCTGGATAAGCTGCCACTCCCCCGGAAAACATGGCAGCTCCTGTCACATACGGTAGTCTGATGCGCTTGCGCATATACTGGGGGTTATACGGGAGTTGATGAAATGCATGTAAAGTGAGACACACGTGATCCTTAAAAGCAGCGGAGCAAACTAAGAAGCCTCTATTGCATTAATGTGCAGCTCCCTTCCTCAGAGATCCACTGATGAAGGAGGATATTAGTTAGATGAGCGTTTTATAGGGAGAGAGTTCTTCCACATCGCCAAGATCCGTTATCACATCATGATGACTTCCTATACGAGCGCTGTCCATTCTGCCCACAAGGAATCATTTATTTACAGAGCTTCTGGAGCAGACATTGAACACCACACTGCCTGTCCCACAGACTGGATGCAGCCTTGAGCTGTTGTGCGAGTGCTGCGTTGTTGTAGTGTCGGCGATGCGGAGAACATGGGGAAAGCCGCTGCATGCCGCGCTGGTGGTCAAGTTGATTTGGCGCTTAATAAACTTATGGATGTGTTCATTACATCACCATGGCACATATTGTGCTGACTCAGCATTCTGAGTCATGTGTGTGTGCTTAGTGTGTACTTGCTCTCATGTCCTCTTGATGGCTGGTTGCATGCATGAGGTTAAAGCACTCATAATGATATGACAGTGTTATTAGTACAGCAGCACATCATTACTGTAGAACATGATGAAGGTGGATCATGATGAGAACAGAGAGAATCACACACTATTGATCTTCACTGCTTCAGTTGATTGAATGTCTGATGATGAATAATACACACACACATACTGATCCGCCCACACACAGACTCACACACACATATTCACACTGCTAGTTCTACATGGTGATCTACACACACATGTACATACACACATATAGTACATGATACATGAGGGCATACAGTACATACAGTCAGTGGCGGCTGGTCAATAGAGGGCCATGGTGGTGGCCCCACCATGAGCCACACGGGAAACAAAACAAAAAAGATAATCATAAATTATACAAATTGTCAATATTTGTGTTTTTGAACTATGGAATGTACCCAGTAATGTGTGTAAAATATGATATCTGCGCAAAATATATGCTTTTCCTGCTCGTCCTCTCTGCCTGTGTGCAAGACACTCTGAGAACGCGCAGCTTGGGGGGCCTGATCGTTTTGGCCCAAAAGAGGCGGGTCTATGAAGCAGTTTAGCCAATTGCTGATTAAAGATATAAATGAGTGACATACAATTTAGCCAATCAGCGCCCTCAAATAGATTCAGCTAGTGGGCCAGAACGATCTGGCTCACTAGCTGCGCGTTCTCGTCAGGAGAAGTCTCTACAGGCGAGCACTCCTCCTCCAAGACCCGTTTGAGAGGAAAACTTTGAGGAGATTCTGCAGCCAAAGAGCTGATATCAGATCAGCCTGACCTCACAATCAGACAGCAGACTACATAGAAGCTTCACTACTAGCTGAACACCAGACAGGTTAGCTAGCTGGATGACATCATGCTAATCATTTATTTAGCTTTTTAAAACAACGGGGACAGATCCAGCACGGACAGTTACAGGAGTGAGGGATGAGGAGGTAAGGAGACATGAGAACACCAGGGTAGGGAGTGAGGGATGAGGAGGTAAGGAAACATGAGAACACCAGGGTAGGGAGTGAGGGATGAGGAGGTAAGGAAACATGAGAACACCAGGGTAGGGAGTGAGGGATGAGGAGGTAAGGAAACATGAGAACACCAGGGTAGGGAGTGAGGGATGAGGAGGTAAGGAGACATGAGAACACCAGGGTAGGGAGTGAGGGATGAGGAGGTAAGGAAACATGAGAACACCAGGGTAGGGAGTGAGGGATGAGGAGGTAAGGAAACATGAGAACACCAGGGTAGGGAGTGAGGGATGAGGAGGTAAGGAAACATGAGAACACCAGGGTAGGGAGTGAGGGATGAGGAGGTAAGGAAACATGAGAACACCAGGGTAGGGAGTGAGGGATGAGGAGGTAAGGAGACATGAGAACACCAGGGTAGGGAGTGAGGGATGAGGAGGTAAGGAAACATGAGAACACCAGGGTAGGGAGTGAGGGATGAGGAGGTAAGGAAACATGAGAACACCAGGGTAGGGAGTGAGGGATGAGGAGGTAAGGAGACATGAGAACACCAGGGTAGGGAGTGAGGGATGAGGAGGTAAGGAAACATGAGAACACCAGGGTAGGGAGTGAGGGATGAGGAGGTAAGGAAACATGAGAACACCAGGACACACATGGAGAACTCTGTCACGCTACATATTATGCAAAGTGAACATCTTTTCTTCTACATAGTTGTCCTCAGTCTCATCTGCTTAACTTGGTCATGGAGGCATCAACATGTAATAGAGATGTTAAATTAACAGTGAAAACTCATCATAGCTTAATTTAACATCAGTATTCATAATTACACTTCATGTTTACTTCTCCTGATCTTTACCTCCTATAACAAGGTCCATAGGGCATCTCAATAAATAAACATGTTATATTATATTATATTATATTATATAATATAAGTGTTATTTACTGCTTTTTTTGTGTTGGAATAAATGTTAAATATGTAACTGCCAAGTAATAATGCGTGTTTGATACTTACATTTTTTTGCATTAAATCATACTGGGATGTTTGCTGAAATTGAACATGTTCCACCAGCCGCCACTGACATATATCCTCATATTAATGAGTATCAGTTAGATCAGACCTGCATTGTGCGGCCCGCGGGAGATCCTTGGGAAATTAGGAATAAAACGTAAATAAATGTACATCATGCACAGAATAGTGCTGCATTGCTTTTATTTTGAAGGCGAATTTTATTTTTCTCAAGTCACGTACGTTAGTACGTTAGTGAACGTGCAGCAGCAGCGTCACTGCAGTGTCGGCACTGAGCTTACGGGAGATGTGAGTCAGCCGTTACCCGTAAAATGTCAGCCTGTGTTCAAAAAAGAAAGACTGACAGAGTGTTGAGTTTTTAACAAAACATGGACTTTAAAATATTTCTTCACTGAAGTCAAAGGTAAAGCCGTGCGCTTAGTTTGTGGAGAACAAGTCGCATCGTTGAAGGATTACAATTTGAATTGCCACTACGAGAAGAAACACGCGGAGAAAACGTGACGGATGCAGAGCGGACAGGACGGCTGAGGCTTTGCTAGTTAAGCTGCGAAAGCAACAAGGATTTCTACCGAGCGTCACACATGCAGGGATGCAGCCGCCAAGACCGGCTTTGTGATGTCACACAAAAACCAGTCAGCCATTCTCTGATGGGGAGTTCATCAAAGAGTGTTTGGTGGACTCTGCTGCACTACTAGGCCCCCAGAAAAAAGAGGCATTGGAGAATGTGCAGCTCTCAGGTGCACTGTAACGAGGAGGATCGAGGACATCGAGGGGAATCTGGAGCTCCAGCTGCAAAGAAGAGCAGACCATTTCCTAACTTTTCTCCTTGGCTCTGGACGAGAGCTGCGATGTCCGCGACACAGCAAGTTACTCATCTTTGTACGTGGGATAAGGAAAGACTTGGTGACTACAGAGGAGCTGCAGCAATGCAGTCAATGAAAGGGACGACGGCGGAGTGATGTGTGCACGGAGGTAATGCATGCTTCCACAAGCTGGGACTGAAATGGGACAAACTGGCATGTGTCTCAACCGATGGTTGTCCAAATCTGACGGGAGAAATGCCGGACTTTTGAAGCGGATGCAAGATAAAGTGACTGAAATCAACCCAGAACTGAACTTGGTATGTTTGCATTGCATTATGCTGCGTTCACACCGGTCGCGTTGATTTTTTGACGCGCTGCAAAATCGCGTCCAACGCACTGCAAAAAAGCGTCCAACGCGCCGCCGGTCGTGTTCAGACCAAACGCCGCAAAATCTCGTAGCGCCGGAGAGGGGGCGTGGTTTATCGACTGGAAGCCGTTCACCTGGCCGCCATTACTTTCCGCTATCAACCGTGAAAGGAATAAGGACAATTGCTGCTTTGTACGTGTTGTGGAAGTCCCTCAAACGTCGGAATGCCAAACGCAGTCATGTCTGGTTCATAATATTGTTCAGAGGAGCTCCGTGGATTGTATCGAGCTGTATTCACTGTGTCTAGCAAGCCACCGGTCGCTGTTTACAGCTGTAGGAACACAACATAAACTGATTTGGCTGTGATTCAACGGAAAATAAACCGACAAAAAGGGACTCCGAAATAACTACATAATGATGCCGATTTGTACTTGTCTTCTCCGACAAAAAGGGACTCCGAAATAACTACATAATGATGCCGATTTGTACTTGTCTTCTCCGACAAAAAGGGACTCCGAAATAACTACATAATGATGCCGATTTGTAGGCTACTTGTCTTCTCAATGGAGCTCTGATGGATCGGTGCTAGGCTATGCTAACATCGTAGCAGCTCCACCAGCACTCAATAACGTCACGTAGACGTAAATACGGCAGCGTCTATTCATTGTTTGTACCGTATGGTTTACACACACACATGTATACACGTAGTTTGGTCCGGTCTCTATTGATATGAGGTATCGTAGAGCTCGGGGAACCCACAAACCGCCACTATTAATTTGTCCTCCATTGTTGTTTGTGATTCAGCACCGGCAGGAGCTACGGCACTGATGACGGGAGCAGCAACTCAACGCTGATAGGCTATCGCGCCACAGCGTCACGCGATTATTTCGCAGAAGTTGAAAAATTTCAACTTGCGCGTTGGCGATTTTGCGGCGTCCAACGCGTCCACCGCGTCCACCGCACTGCAATAACGCGTCCAACGCGCCGCGCCATCGCAAAATCGCGGCGCGCCAGTCTCATCGCGTCTGTGCATAGACTTTGTATGTAATCTCGACGCGCGTCAAAAAATCAACGCGACCGGTGTGAACGCCCCATAACACATCAACATGTGTTGTGTGAGTCAGTGCTCAAACTGAACCATGTTGTTGATGCTGTAACTAAAACAGTTAACGTCATCAGGGCACGAGCATTGAACCACAGACTCTTGGAGCAGCATGAGACTGAACACAGTGACAGGCTAACACAGCGGTCAGTGGCTCAGCCTGGGCAAAGTGCTGACCAGAGTTCAGAGTTCAGGTCCTGAGAGCAGAGATTCAGGAGCTCTTGGCCCTAAGACTGAAAGACCTTGATGAGAGAGTGCAGTCGCTTTGCTGCTTGCTCTTGCCTCTGCTTGCCTCTGCTTGCATTTTCTTGCATTTTCTTGCTTCAATTTGCCAGATATATCACATATATCTTGCCAGATATATCACATATATCACTCTTCAACGTTTGAGTGAAGACAAATCCAGAAAGTCGTCGAGCTATTTGGATTGTTGGCTAATGCTAACTAGCAGCTAAGTTAAAGCTAAGTAGCAGCAAGATGCCTCCCTTCTCCACGGATGACTACTACAAACTCCTACAGAAGATTGCAGTCTTGGAAACAAAAATCTACCGACTAGAAGTAAACGTGGAAGTAAATGGACTGTGTGGGAATGATACCACTCTACCATGGACTCAAAACACTGGACAAATGCAAGCTAAGACACAGCTAACTAGCATAACCAGGCCTACCAACAAACAGGAGGAGAGAGCAGATAATGAATCTTATGCGACTGACTGGCCTGCACTAGCACACAGGCAGAACTCCTCCTCAACCCCTGCACCCAGATGGACAAAGCCAAGGACAGCTAAGGAAAGTAAAACCTGCAAAATACCTCCACAACAACCAAGCCTACAACTTCAAAACAGATTTGCTCCATTGTCGCAGGATCCTAAATCTCCATCTGATGACCTGGATAAGCAGCTATCTCCTCAAAGCAGGGTAAGAACTGAGAGTAAATGTGAGAAAAGGCAGCAGGCGAAGCTAGTGACTGGGCCTGAGACTCTGATTGTTGGTGACTATGCTGTAAAAGATGTCAGAAAACTGTGCAGCAAGAACACCAAAATACTCTGCTTTCCGAAAGATATGGTCTCTGACATGAGAGACAAATTCCTGGACATCGTGGCTGACTATCCCACAGCGAAAAACATCATCGTGCATACAGGAAGCTGTGATATTGTGAAACAACAGTCTGAAGTTCTGAAGCGAGACTTTATTGATCTGTTAAACACAGTCAGCTCTGTCAAGGCTGAGGTGTTCATCAGTGGCCCTCTTCCACCAGTCAGAGGAGGAGATGAAGGATTCAGCAGGCTGTTTGCACTGAACAGATGGCTGTCAACTGCATGTGCTGACCATTCAGTACATTTTATCAACAATTTCTACCTTTTCTGGGAGCGCAGACATCTTTTTGCAGCGCATGGAATTTGCCTGAACAAGTCAGGGGTAAAACTGTTTACCTCTAACCTGTTTTTCTCCCTGCGTCACTCGTCTGTCCCTACTGCCAAGGACAAGATACAAGAGGAGTCTAAACAAGAGATAACCACACAGCATCGCCATGGAGACCTTACGGGAAGGATGCCCCCGCCTAACGACAGCCAAAAGGAGGAGTCTCCAACCTCATCATCAGGGACCGCCTTCGCCTCCGATCTCCCACTTTCCCCACTCTTCCTAGACGCGGAGTCTTTACCTCTCTCCCCAGCTATTTCGGGTCCATACTTTGGATCGCAATCCTCTCTCACACTCTCCCCATCCTCCCCCCACCTGGAGTTCACTGACAACATGAAAAAGCTGGTCATTGCTGGAACCAAACACACACCTCTTCACACTCCCCGACGGCTCTACAACCGTCCTCTGTCTCCCCTACCTGATGGAGGAAATAATTGATATCTTCTGGGTCCAGGCTACAGGGCTAATGATACCAATGACTCTCTCCAGGAAAAGTCGGGGCCCTGTATGCAGCTAGCCGCTTCAATTCCTGTCTTGCAAGTTTATAGAAAAAGAAAGGTGAGGCTGCGAAGAAACAATAGTAAACATGCAAACTTATCAAACTTAGCATACATTCCTCGTCAGCCTGTCCAAATAAATTGGGCAAAGAAAGCTTTAACCACATTAAACTTAGCTTTATTAAATGTCAGGTCTCTGTCAGGAAAAACATTTTTAATCAATGATTTTATTGTTAGGCACAAACTGGACATTTTGTTTTTAACTGAAACTTGGTTAAATCAAGATAACAGTGCAGCTGTTCTTATTGAATCAACACCTCACAACTTCAGTTTCATGAGTGAAACAAGAGCGCATAAGAAAGGAGGTGGAGTTGCTGTTTTATTTAATGATTCTCTTCAATGCAAGCAGATGCCCTTTGGTCATTTTAGTTCTTTTGAATATGTGGCTCTGAATTCCACTCAAGCTTTATTCCTAAACATTTACAGACCGCCTAAATACTGTGCAACCTTCTTTGATGAGTTTACTGAACTGCTGTCTGTAATCTGTATTGATTTTGACTGTGTTGTTATTGTTGGTGACTTTAATATCCATGTTGATAATCCCCAGGACAGAGAGTCTATAGAACTATGTGGTGTCCTTGATAACTATGATCTGACTCAGCATGTGACAGGACCCACCCACAACAGGGGGCACACTCTGGACCTAATCATCACCAAAGGTGTAAACATTTCCAAGGTTGCTGTGACTGATGTTGCACTCTCTGATCATTTCTGTGTTTTCTTTGAGAGTGCAATCTCCTTGCACACAAATGTCCAAACCAAGGTTGTCACAAAGCGTTACATCTCTGAAAACACCAGTGAACTATTTATTCAGAAGTTCTCCTCCACACCAGCCCTCTCTTGTCTCTCAGTCAATGAGCTTGTAGATGGCTTCAATTTTAAAGTTAAAAATATTATTGATGCCATTGCACCCACTAAAGTGAAGGTTGTCTCGGGTAAGCAAAGATCTCCTTGGAGAAATGCTACGCTGGTCAAAATAGAGAAACAAGAGTGTCGGAAAGCTGAGCGCAGGTGGCGAAAAACTAATCTCCAGGTTCACTGTGACATCTATAAAGAGAGACTTCGCAATTATAATTTGGAACTTAGAAATGCAAGGCAGTCATTCTTCTCTGACATCATAACCAAAAACAAGAACAATACACGCGCCTTATTTGCTACCGTCGACAGGCTAACAAACCCTCCAGTGTCGGTAGCTGCTGAACTCCAATCCACCTGGGCATGCAATCAATTTGCCACCTTTTTTACTGACAAAATTCAGAAAATTAGACAAGCAGTCAGTGCCTCCACATCAACCACAGGATATGTGTTGTCCCGATCTAACATCCATTCAAATATCATGACACAATTTCATTCAATCGACCGTAGAAGCCTAGAAGACATCATACAACATCTGAAGTCATCCTCCTGCTGCTTGGATATTCTACCAACACACTTTTTCAAAAATATTTCAAACTGCATGACCACTGATCTTTTACAAATTGTAAACACATCCCTTCTCTCAGGTGTCTTCCCACAAGCCCTAAAAACTGCAGTTATTAAACCACTCCTAAAGAAAGCTAGTTTAGACTCCGCAACGATGAAAAATTATAGGCCAATATCAAACCTCCCATTTTTAAGTAAAATAATTGAAAAAGCGGTTTTCCAACAGCTGACCGACTTCTTGGCCGTAAATAACTGCTTTGATGTTTTCCAGTCAGGCTTTCGACAGCACCACAGCACTGAAACTGCTCTTGTTAAGGTTTTCAACGACATCCACTTAAACATAGACAATGGCAGAAGTTCAGTCTTAGTGTTACTAGATCTCAGTGCTGCATTCGACACGGTCGACCATGCCATACTCCTAGAAAGACTAAAAATCTGGGTGGGACTCTCTGGCACAGCACTTAACTGGTTTGAATCCTACTTGAAGGGCCGAGAATACTTTGTGTCTGTAGCTGATTACACATCAGAGCTGACTAAAATGACATGTGGTGTTCCCCAAGGTTCAATACTGGGGCCTCCTCTGTTCAACATCTACATGCTTCCACTAGCTCAGATTATGGAAAACAACAAAGTGTGTTATCATAATTATGCAGACGACACACAAATCTACATAACTATGTCACCAGGGGACTATAATCCCATACAAGGGCTGGGTAACTGCATTGAACAAATCAACAACTGGCTGTGCCAGAATTTTCTTCAATTAAACAAAGATAAAACAGAAGTAATTGTTTTTGGTACCAAGGACGAACAATTGAAAATCACCGCTCAGCTTCAGTCACTGATGTTAAAACCCACAAACCAAGCCAGAAATCTAGGTGTAGTTATGGATTCAGACCTCAACCTGAACAGCCATATCAAGACAATTACAAAATCAGCCTACTATCACCTGAAGAATATATCAAGGATTAGAGGACTTATGTCTCAACAGGATTTGGAAAAACTTGTCCATGCATTTATCTTCAGCAGACTGGACTACTGTAACGGTGTGTTTACAGGTCTCTGTAAAAAATCCGTCAGAAAGCTGCAGCTGATTCAGAACGCTGCAGCTCGAGTCCTCACTAAGACCAGGAGGGTGGACCACATCACTCCAGTTCTGAGGTCTTTGCACTGGCTTCCTGTCCAACAAAGAATTGACTTTAAAATCCTGCTGTTGGTTTACAAAGCACTGAATGGTTTGGGACCAAAATACATCTCCGATCTGCTGCTACCTTATGAACCATCCCGACCCCTCAGGTCGTCTGGGACCGGTCTACTTTCTGTTCCCAGAGTCAGAACTAAACATGGAGAAGCAGCGTTCAGTTTTTCTGCTCCACATATCTGGAACAAAGTCCCAGAAAGCTGCAGGTCTGCTGAGACCCTCAGCTCATTTAAATCAAGATTGAAGACCTTTCTGTTTGCTGCTGCCTTTAATTGAACCACGTTCAATTAATATATTAATCAATTTCCTGCATTTCTGCATTTTATTTCTTACACTGTTTTTTAATTGTTTTTGAAATCTCCTTTTCTTTTGCCTTGTGTTTTGATGCTTTTAATGGTTTTATGTGAAGCACTTTGAATTACCTTGTTGTTGAAATGTGCTATACAAATAGACTTGCCTTGCCTTGCCTTGATGTAAACTGGATGACAGATCTTTCATTTGCTGTTGGTGTGACGGCACTAATGACTGATCTGAAAACCAAACTGCAAGGCAAGGGCCTCTCTGCACATGACATGCACAGCCTGGTGAAGACCTTCATGACAGATGCAGTCCTGCTCGTCAGCGGAGAACAATGAGGCTCTTTCTTTGACTTTATTTCACATTGGACTGTTAGAACATCATGGTTTCTGTGATCCACGCTTCCCCCTTTAGAAGTAGGACGGGCACGCGCAATCATCCTGATCCTGATCGTCTGGGTCGAATTAACGAGACTGTTTGAGAGGATCAGCCTCGGAGAAACCGAGATAGCCTGACTTCAATCATCTCGTTCATTTAGGCTGCTAAAGGACATTTGATCGACTTAGTGAACCACTACGAGGAATGGGGCCCTGATCTGAATCATTGAAATTACACACACATGAATAAAATTTCACAAATGTCTGTTTAAATCCAAATAAAACAAGAAAATTATGTTTCAGTGGTTTTCTTTATTGAATAGAAACAGTAGTTTAAGTACATTCGACAGGAAACAATGTATTTACATCCTTTTTATTCTCAGTGTCTCCAGTCTGAACGTCACATTTAAAGCAGAGCGCTTTGATCTGAAACTAAATCAACTGAACTACAGGAAGAAGTTCAGTAAGAGCATCTTACTGTAAAACAGGTATATCCTGTTTCACAGAAGAACAGTTTCATGTTTCCTACTGAAGAGAATGTTAATGTGAAGTTATTTAAATGAATCTCTTCAACACGGTCAGTACAACGATGTAAAACATGTACGAATACTAACATTCATTTCTTCTTAGACGGCGGTTAAGAATATTTACATTGTTGTGAAAAAATATGTAGAACTTTAGCATTCTTTTGTTACAAGTGTTTAAATCAGTGTTTCTTCTCACACGCTGTCGTGTCAGATGGTTTCGTATTCTAACTGAACATTAGTGTGAAAGAGGACGTGTGTCTCAATCCATCTGGACAACCTTTATATTTCAGTTTTCTGCTCTTATGCAGCAAAACTTGAATTCATTGAATGAGCACAAAGCTGAGGCCTGGTGTCAGGACATCAATCTGCTAAAGTACATCCGTTGGAACCAAACTGGGAAGAACATCTGTATGTTTGACTGTGCAAGAAGATATGAGACACTCCGAGATGGTTTGGACATTTCACATCTGTATTTGGAGGAGTGAGATGTTCAGGTCTTCAGTTCATCCTGGACTGGAACCTGCAGAGAAAACCAGAACTCACCTGATCGACTCCAACAGGTGCAACGTGGAAACTTCAGTCGAGGATGAAGTGACGTGCTGAGCGATGAAACAGTTTCTATAAATATCAAATCAGCTGAACTCTCTCTGGTTTCTTCAAATGTTGAGAATGTTCTGTCACCATGGTGACACTAACCAGTGCACTGCTCAGGGTTCTCTTTAAATGAACATAAGATACACCTTAATTAACAAAACGTGCATTTTACCAGTATTCATGTTCTTACAGATAATGTGTATGTATATATCCATCCTGACGGTGTTCATTCGGAAGATGAAAGCAGGAGAAACAACAGCAGATCAGCTGATATTCAGTTTATTGTTTCAATACAGACAAACGTGTTCCATGTGGAACGCTCTCCTCCAGAGCTGTGTTTAAAGATAAAACTACAAACAGAACTGGACCCTACAGGTGACGTTACTTTACTAGCTATGATTAGAAATAAAAGACTCCACATAAAAGCAGAGAATAATGGATACGCCTCTTAACTTTTCTCTAGGTGAGCTCCATCTCCCACTTCTCCAGGAAATCCTGCAGGTTCAGATTGAAGACATCGATGCCTTTGGGCGACAGGTGGACGCCGTCGGCCCGGTAAAGGCCCGTGTTGGTGCCGCACCTGATGTTGTCGTGGGTCAGCGAGGTGCCGCCCAGCTCCGAGACGATGTTCTGGATCCTGCGGTTCACCGTGGTGCGGACCAGGTCGACTTCGTGGTTGTCGGTAGAGTGGCGCCACACCCTCCGGGGGAGAACGTTGGACCACACCAGGACGCACTGCGGGAAGATGCTCCTCATGGAGGTCAGATCCTTCTTGACGGAGGCCAGCAGGTCGGTGGGGCTGTCGGTGCTCAGGTCGTTGCCCCCCAGGTGCATGATGAGGACGTCCGGGTTGGGCCAGGTAACCTTCAGCTGGTGCAGCTGGGGCAGCAGCTGGGACCACGTCATGCCCTGGGTGCCCTTCCACCAGATGGTCACCTTGCTGGGGTTCATGCCCAGCTGCATACCTACCTCTGGAGACTTGGCCCGGGACTCGGCCCAGTACACCAGCGAATGGCCGCAGATCCAAACGTTCTTGGGCTGGCTGGCATTCGGCATGCCTACAGAAATTTAACAAGATTACATTTGTAAGTCACAACCTGAAGAACCTTTCGCACTAGCTGATCCCAAACTGTCTCTTTGCATTGAGGGACACAAGTCCTGAGGCTGGTTTCACAAAGATCTACGAGAGCAGTCTGTAGACTAACTATAACTGCAGAAAGCTCAAAAGTGATCTTCTAGAACGACGGCTGTGGCCCGATCCAGACGTTCTGGAAGTAGATGGACACAAGTTGGACTGAAGTCACCTGATCTCTGTGAAACCAGCAACAACTCACAATACTTCTGAACAAAACCCACCTGTGGTAGCACTTTCTCATTGATCTCTAGCTCACTGAATTGATTTTCATTGACTAAAGTAATTAAAACACCAGGAAAGTTAACCATTAAGTCCTAAACTTCACAGTTTACCTGTTTTTGAATGTGTTGATGACCCAAAAACCTACGAAACAACATAAACCGATAAGACAACCTACTGGTTATTTGTGGTAAAAGTATATTTAGTGAGTTTTTAAGAACTTCAAAGCACCGTGTTTAGTTCATGATTCAAGTGATACATGTCTAACTTCAACATTCTCAGACTGATCAATTAATACGATTAAAAGATCACCTACCTTCACCATCAAGACAAAACATATTGCCATTACGCAATGTTCAACGTTTCTTTATCAGCTCTAAACCTTCTGAGTTACTTGAAGATAAAAACACTGGACATCACAGTTTAGCTTGTTTCATAGCATCTCGCTAGCAACGGCTGAGTTTATGTACAAACCCAGACTATCAGCACTGGATATCTGGAAACATAACATGCAGCACAAACTACTAACAGAGCACTAAAACATTCATACTTGACTACATCTAATTACAAAACTTTATCTTACTTTAAAAAAAGAATCGAATTTCTTTAATTACAAAACATTTTCTCTATTCTGGTTTCTCGTAATCTTAAGTTTACCGAGTCCAGTATTTCATTTAGAGAGGAAATGGAATCTCAGACGAACGAGTCCCTTGATTTATGCCATTAACTTACTTTTTGTCAACAATTACAAACATCTTTAAAAGTGATTTTCCATTTCTGTTCCCCGACTCCACACCGGACCTCATCGTCTCCACTTCAGCCTGAACCAATATCTGAAGAGCGGGTCTGGCTGTGAGGAAGTTACCTGAGCAGCACATTTTAAACTCAAAGATGAGACTCGTTGAGTTCAGAGGATTTAAATGAGCAGAAGCTGAGATGGCTTATTGTCGTTTGGGGGTCATGGAACTGCAAAAGTACACCGACTGAGAAACCACAGTCAGCGTTGGTGCTAATTCGAAGACTGAAACAAAAGCAAAAGAAAATGCCCAAAAACATGATCTGGATAACAATCATTAAGCACGACTATACGTATGAACCAGTTATGGTCACAGACTGGATTCTGTTACATCGAAACATGTTGGGAACAGAAACAACTTGTAAAGAAAGTCAGGCGCCGACTAGGTTTCTAATCAGAGTCCTGATGTTACTGAACCAACCACACCGATGAAGATAACCATTTCCATCTGGCGACCAACAACACTCACAGATGTACGTTAGCTCCTTGAGCTAACATTAGCTTCAGGCTAGTTTAAAGTCCACAATTCCAAGGGTCCGACTCACAGCTAATAATACAGGTAAAAACACTGATGTGCTAGACTTGTTGAGGGGCGTAATTTATCAAAAAAGGTGAAATATTACTTTAAAATGATGGTTAACGATAATAACTAAGAGGTTGATTTTAGGTATAGAGTTACTTACCATAGTGATGACAGACTAGCAGTAAGTCGGGCCTGAAAATGCCAAAGCTAACGACATCCAACTGACCCCTACATGATGTTAAAAGCTCTCTACGTTAGCTCCCTGAGCTAACAGATCGTTTCACCAGCTGAAAGGAAAAGGGAGTTGTATAATATTACCTAAACCACATTCTTAAGAATAATCATGGAATATTGTATGATAAATATTATAAACATGACCCCTACGGTAAAAGCTCTCTGTTAGCTTCCTGAGCTAATGTTAGCTTCAGACTGGAAGAAGCTAGGTCCACATGGTTCCACAGGTTCACATTATTATTGATAATTACTACAATGACCATGTTAAAGTTAATGACATCTGACCGACAGGGGAAGCGCTCTCCGTTAGCTTCCTGAGCTAATGTTAGCTTCAGACTGGAAGGTAAAGCTAGGTCAAGGCTCAGAAGACAAAAAGGTCCTAATTCAGTTATTTCTTTCAGAAGGTCATTTAGATCGTTTGTGATATATTTGGGACAGATTTAGCTTTGACACAATGCTACGTAACTTGACTTAATACATTATCAATAATGCACGTTAATGACATCTGACCGACAGGGGAAGCTCTCGACGTGAGCTTCCTGAGCTGACGTCACAGATTGGAAGGAGGAGCTACGTTAGCCGGTACAGTCTGCCGCTGTGAAATGACCTCGTGATGTGGGAATGTCGTCCTTACCTCAGTCATGACTCTAACCTGGCATGAATCACTCCAGGCTTGGTGACTGGACCACAGCTCATAAACAATGCAGTAAACGCAGCTGACTAGTAGAGATACTAGTAGAATACTAACTGAATTACGAAGCTCTACTTTGCACGGCCACGATGGGAGAGGTCTTCTGAATTCTTCTGTGAAAGCGTTTTCTGGATATCAGGGAAATCGCAGCTTAGAAAACTGAAAGTCTTCCTGAAGTCCAACGGCAAAACCATTTTTACAACTCACATGAACCTGTTTCTGGTCAAAAACCTGTATTTACCCTCTGAACTTACATTCTCTCCCAACAAAACAACCCTAGACGTTAACATCTAGGCCACTGTTACTAGATGGTGTCCTGGATTATTATATGATAATATATATATATATATATATATACACACATCTATTATTAAAGCCACGTGTATAAAAGTCATCTAAACTGTGTTCCTCGTGCTGCACAAAATATCTCTATTACGTTTTCTTTGAGCTTCATACCTTTGTTTAGGAGGATTTAGCGTCGTAATAGTAGTACTTCCCAAGTACTACATACTTAGTACTACAAACAGTAGTACCGACTGCGCGTCATCCTCCTAGACCGTCATTCCTGAACATCTGGACTTTCTAGGTTTATTTAAACAGCAGCATGTAGTTTACAGGCTTTACCGTCAGTTAACATCAAATCCAAGCTTAGCGATTAGCTTAGCATGTTCAGCTAGCTAGTCTACACTCAGTGGTCACAGTTTTAGGGACGAGAGGAGACTTGTTTCCTTTAGCGTCCATCTCTCGCTGGTCGTAGTGAAAGTATCCAGCTGACGAGTTGAAGACGCCTCGTTGTTCACCGTCGTCTTCGTCTCTTCTTCAAACAGGACTTCCGGATCTATTGCCTCCACACGGCTCTCAACATGGCGACGGCTGAGCTGAACTGTGCTAACAGGGTCTACCGGAGGAGGGAACTGGAGGGTGGGTGCTACGCAGTAGATGAACAGAAATCTACTGGATCAGGAGACTCAAGAGTCAAAGGGCGGCTGAACCACAATCCTGTTCACGGTTTAACGAGTTGTGGCTCTGAGACTGAACCACTTCAAGCAGGACTGAAGGGATGTTGGTCTTGAATCCGTCCAAATATATTCACAGCCTTGTACCCACGTGGTACCAGACTGTAGATTCCATTAAAACACAGGTATGAGACAATTTGGTGAAGGAAGAAGTCAGTACCCACTGACAGTATCTAAGCTGGAAGAGGAATACCTGTACCAAACAAAACTAGCTTGACTTGCTAGCTAACTACTAGTGCTGGGTATCACACCTCTATAATAACTTGGTACTAACTGAAGTATCAAGTACTGAAAACCGTCAGTTAACCAGGTTGATATCAAATGCATGTTCAGTTTACTTACTACTTAAATCAAGAACATACAGTGTTGGTATCGGTACTCAAACCCGTCAGCGGTATTTTGAAAAGTCAAATGGAACCTAAGCTTAGTAAAAACACTGTTAAAGTCTCATAAGCTCATCTGACTATGTCGTGATTTCTGGACTCTTGGTTCCTTGAAACTAGATAACATCATATGAAGAGGAAAAAGATTTTACTTTGTGCAGTTGATATTGCAGCTGGCTTCTTTTCTTGATCTCCGGGACGAACCATTAGACTCGAGCGACTGCAATGCCCCTTAAGAGGTCTAGTTGTCTGTTACTACGTCAGGATTTCTGCTGTCGCTGAACGCCGCTCCTGAACAATGCAACCATGTGTTGGTGCTACTGGGGGAGCACGAGAGATGCTAGAAAATATAACAAAGCAAAGACATTTCCAGGACAAACCTTTGTTGTGATCCTCGATCTCTATCACAAAATGAAGACACACCGCGAGAATGCGCAAGACATTCGTGTAGCGTCGAGGTGGAGCTACGACTACTGAATGAAATTCTACGCTGAACTCTAAAGGACTTTCTACGGTGAGACTGCAAGATCACTTCAACTGGAGACACGTCTCTACTTTAGTCACATCCAGACAAAACTTAAAGATACTTCCATCGTGTGAACTTCTTACCATTTCAACCACATCTCTGGAGACGTGGATAATCAAGTAACTAAAGCCTGGCTAACTGTCAGGGAAAAATAAATGTATTTTAAGCTGATCAAAGAAGCTGAATAGTATCTTAAATCTTTCGCCCGAAACATAAAATAAATGACATGCAGCTGTTAACTTGAAAGAACTTGCACACGGAGAACATAACGATATGCTTAACTCTCAAATTCCTGTAATTCAAAGGTTGCTAGTTAAGTTTAGAGTATGTAACCGAAGAAGATCTGATACCTGGGAAGACCCGTACGCCGTCCTTCCACTCTCCACTCCGATTCTTGCGGCTGAGCCAGTCCTTGTAGTTCTGCTCCCTCTTTTCTAAAACCCTCTGGTTATACGAATCCAGCTGCAACAGAAACAAAATGCCGCATCATAGCTTTATCCATCATTTCTAAAGGGTTCTACTTCAGTGTGCCATCCGTCTAGATCACCTGGGATTACATGTGGCTGAGAAAATCCAACAATGACAGCAGATACAACCACACACTCAGGGGAAGAAGAAGAACTTATAATGGTCTATGACAAACTGAACTTCAGTCGCCAACAAGAAGCCCATTAACAACCACACCCTTCTTATCGGCGTAATAAAACCCTTCACAGGTTCTCTTGTGGTGCGTTCACACCAAATGCAAAGCAAATTTTACTCAACATAACATCATCTATGCGTAAATACGGCAGCATTGTTTTCATTGTTTGTACCATAGGTTTGTACACATACATTTATACACAGTTTTGTCCGGTCTCTACAAATACGAGGTATCGTAGCGCTCTGGATGAACATCTACGGCTACAGTATTTGTTTCCTGATTCAACAATCAGGAAACAAATACTTTTTGCATTTGTTGAGATGCTCCTTTGGTCGGTGATGACCGAAGGAGCATCTCAACGCTGATTGTTTTTAAAGACACAGCGCCATGCAAATTTTAACTCGCTGGAATGTGACGAATGTGTCTTTGCATCGACTTTCTATGTAATCTACTTGGGCGAAAAATTTGCGCTGCGTTTGGTGTGAACACACATTACTTTTACATCTTGAGTAACACTGACCCTACTTGTTTACTCTAAATTAAGTGAAAGATTCCCCTGCTGATCATACCTTCTCCTGCTGCTTGTTCTTTATTTCATCATCTGCCTCGGTTGACGTCTGATGACCGGAGGATGTTGGAGAGACTGTGGGTAAACTGAACTGGACGGATTTGACCGGTTTGGCTGGCGGTTGAACAGCCAGAGATTTCACCGTCTCTATGACCTTCAGGCATCTGGCCACTGTGGTAGAGATGGTCGGTTGGTTAACGTTCGCTGGACTCGATGCTGTGGGTGTCGATGGTGGTGGTGATACTGCTGCAGTGATTAAAGGACTGGAGGAGTTAAGGGGTGGCGCTGCAGGAGGTTGGCCAATAAAAGGAAAGAATGCATGACTGGAGGGTGGAGCAAAAGGAGGCTGTCCGGGAGGGTGCTGGGGGGAAGGTCCAGCAGGAGGTCCTGGAGGAGGCTGTGCAGGACGCCGTGGAGGAGGTCCAGGGGGAGGCCCTGGAGGAAGTCCAAATCTCGGGGGTGGTTGACCAGCTGCAGGAGAAACTGGAAAACCCATGCTGGGGGTTGTGGCGCTCTGCACTTGAGGAATCTCGGTAGTGACTCCAAGGGGCCAGTTGATTGGTGGGGGTGGATGTTGGTAGTGAGCAGGCGGAGGCCCAGGAGGAGCTGTTGGAGGGGAAGTGGTGGAGGGTGTGCTCCCCATTGTTTTGGTAAGACTCTGTTGCTGTTGCGCCTTCTGTAGTGCCTCCAGCTCCTGCTGGTCCAGGAATCCTTCATACTCCGAGACAGCTTTCGATCTGCAGAGTGGCTCCAAACTGGAGGACCTAGCAGGCAAGGGGGAATAGATGTGATCCAATTCAACGGAACCGGTTCTACTTGTTTGCCGTTCTTCCCTCGAGGATGACAAAGTCTCTCTTTCTGAGGATGAGGACTTTCGGCTGTAGATTTTTTCTTGGGCTCGGCTCGCCAGTTTGGTCATATCTCCTGTACTCAGCTTCAGACCAATTGTACGGAGTAAACTTTGGATCTTGTCGTAGGGTTCCGTCTTGTGCTTTGGTTCCTCACTTGTTCTCTCTAGTGAGGATCTTTTAGGGCTCAGCTGTGTATTTTTCCCATCTAGAGCTAGACTGCTGCTGGGTTGCTCTTGAGCCAATCCCACGATACGAGAGAAACCACTGCAATCTTGAACTGCCCGCTCATGAGGCAGAAGGTCATCATTCACATGAACCGGTTCCGATTTCTTTTCAGAATCCACTTTTTTATGAAGCATGTCGAGGAAGCGGTCGAGGGGCTGTTTCACAGCTGCCTGGCGTGGAGTTGCGCTCTTCGGTGTGGGAGAGGGGCTTCTAGGAGGCGGTTCTGTGGGAGAAGGAGGTCTCAGAGAGGGTTGGGAAGATGAAGTTACAGCAGTATTCATCAAGGGAACTTGGGCAGACTGATGAGAAGGTGAGGGACCATGGGGTTGTGGAGACTGGCTCTGTTGGACAGGGCAATACGGATCATCATGAGGTCGATCCACATATGCCGGGTCATAGTAGCGATCGTCATACGGTTCATCATAAACATCGTAGCGATCGGTGTAACGTTGGCTGGCAGAAGGAGGGCCGCCGTAGGAAGGTTCACCATAGAGACGAGTTTCATAAGGGCGATCAGCGTAGGGACGCTCACCATAAGGACGATCGGCGTAGGAACGACTGGCGTACGGATCACCGGGGCGCTCGCCGTACCGCTGTTCTTGGTAAGGACTGTATGGCCGGTCATAATAAGGATCGTCATAGGGCTGAGAAGAACGATGGAGGTAATCGGGTTCATCTGGTCGTTTCTTTAGGATGGACCGGACTGGTTTGTACTCTGTGAGAGGGACGGCGATACGGCCGTGGTCATAGTCTATGCAAGTTCTCTGTCCAGGGTCGATGTCCACCAGCGACTTTTTGTAGGCAATCATGTCGTTCAGCTCCTCCAGCTCCCGCTTCTTCCTCGCTAGCTCGTCGTCCACAACTCCACCACGTCTGGGAGGAGGGCTTAGCTCCCTCCTCTTCTTGTGACTTTCATCACGTTCTCTGCTGATTTTGCTCCTCTTCCTGATGGTCCTCTCCTTGCTCCTCTCCTTGCTCCTGCTGCGACTCCTGCTTCGGCTGCGACTCTTGCTGTTGCTCTTAGTGCGACTTTTGTTGGGCCGGTTGGGTCTCTCGCGGCTTCCGCTTCGCCTGTACCTGCTGCCTTTTCGGTCACGGTCGGTGCTGGTGCTGCGTCTCTTTTTGATGATGCGTCCAAACTGGTCTCTGGGAGGACTCCTGCTCCTGCTTCTACTCCTGGCTCTGCTCCTACTCGGACTCCTGCTCCGGCCATATTTACGCCGAAAGGCGCCGTAATCCCTTCTGCCAATACCGGTCTTGCTGTCCTGCGTTCTAAGATTTTTCACCACGGCCTTCAGCTTGTCTGTCTCTGGTTTTTCTTTTCTGAAAAGTCAGGCAGGCTTATTAGAATAATTTCACAGAACTTGTATTTCTATGCACCTGGTTTAGATGCCAATGTGTCATTTAGTCAGGTTACAAATGTGACCTAGTGGTTGAACTATCTATAAATAGGCAAATATTTGAATTATAAAAGAAAAAAGAACTCTGGTAATCTATTAGTCCATCCCGATTTTTACACCTGAACATAACATTAAAATAAAAATCATTACTCACTCAGTGTCTTCTGTTTTTGCCAGCTTGATGGTCATCTATTAACAATACACATATCAGACAAAGTTAGAAAAACAATGATCTCATCCAACGTCTTGTTACAAGAACGCTTCATCGTTTGTTAAATGCACACAACTGCTGAATCCATTTAGGAGATAGTTACACCATAAAAGCAATATGCAGCTTTGCATTAGACTCTAAAATCATTCTGAAAATATTAGTGCTGGGCAAGTTAACGCGTTAATTTCGTGTTAACGCATTCATTAATTAACGCCGACAATTATTTTATTGCGCGTTAACGCATTTTTAAAATGTATTATTATTTTTTTAATTTTTTTATTGAAAGACAAGAGACAATACATATACATAACAACAAGAGGATGACAAGAGCAGTGGGATCAAAGGCAGCAAACATCCTGTAGTCAGGTGTGGTAAAGTCAGCAGACACTCACATGTTAGTGCACCTATATGCTGACATTCACCGTAAACGCATTTAAACGCACAGATCGGGAGCGAGCGAAGGAATTTGAAAGTTAGCGGAAACATTAACGTGAGACAACGTCCGGTTTCTTCAGACCAACATCCGGTTTTCAGAATAAGATGCCAACAAAGTATGAATTATATTCACATTAAGTATGAAACATGCTGCCTGCATCTCGTGAAACAAATGTTATTGCCCTTTTGTTCATAGAGCAGTACTTTAAAAATAAAAGTGCACAATACACTACTTTATAATTCATTATTGAACTTTGCCATAACAATGCGATTAATCGCAAAAAATCCATGCGATTAATCGCGATTAAATATTTTAATCGTTGCCCAGCACTAGAAAATATATCATCCTTTATTCAAATCACGTGAAAGTTGATGTTAATGTTGTTTAAACTAACTATAGATTTGATATTGTATCAAAAATGTTACCAACGTGAGAATTCTGCAACTTTAAACTTGAGAAAAATGAATGAACAAAAACAGAGACATAACTGTGTAGATATGAATCAAGTCCTCCTCACCTTTCCTTTATTGGCCCCGATGCCACCTAGCTTACGAACGGGGAGGAAAACGCTCTCGGTGAAGCGTTTTATCCGGATGGCCTGGTTCCCACCGTCCGCCGTTTCATGCTTGGAGAAACAATAACAGAATGTTTTTACACAGAAAAATGTAATGAGAATGTTGAAGATGTGGCAGAAATGAAGATCCCAGCGGGGATCGTTTTATATGTTCACAACAGAACCAAAGGGTTAGTTCTTAGTCTGACTCTTTAGACCCTTACATCTGGTCTTTTCATGATGTCATGCTCTCTTCTTCTGTCTGGGCTCAGGATGCAGGTCACATGATATTTGTATTGTCTTCTTCTTTACTTACTTACGGGAAACGTGTTCTTATCTCCCAATGTTCCTGCATGACTTAATCACTTCTCTGGGAACCGTTGATTTCCCACAGATGTTCTTATGAAACCAAATATGCTGGGTTCAACATAACAAGGCCTTTCTTCAACAAAGATAGATTATCAGACTATCGGAGGCAAACTCAACAGATGATATGCTTCATTATATGTTTAAATACACATCAGAAGGAACATAAGACGTAGAGGAGGATCAGGACTCACTGGGACGACGCTGAACTCGACCTTCTCGTTTAGCTCCAGTCTCTTCTTCTCAATCACCTCCGACATGTGGAAGTAGAGCTGAGGGTTCTGAGCACACTTGATGAGTCCGGAGGCGTGAGAGAACTCGATCACGATGCCCTGGTGAAAGAAAGAAACACAACCCGTGAATCCAGTGGGTCGTCTGCCGGTCGGGGCTCGATCCGTCGCTTTAAAGACGTTGCCTTACCTGTCGACGTTGTTCGATGGACTCTTCGAAGGAGTCGGGGAGGATCTCCACAAAGGTGGCTCGTTCCTCTTTGGTCTCTCCGTGGGTGGCGATGTTGCAGCGTACCTTCACAGAGGAGACGCAGTTCAGACGAAACGTCGACAGAACTTCACACGCAGTGAATCACACAAGAACCGTGTAGCGATCCGTTCACACCACAGTCCTCTCTCAGTTCTTTATTAACGCTACACATCATATTCTTCTTCTACATGAGTCCATACACCCTTACTTATATAACACCCAGAATGCATCTGTGCTCTTTATTGGTGAAGCAATCAAACAGCATGCTAACGTTGTAAAATGTAATGGTATCTACGCTTGTTGAGTCGTATGGCTCGTGGTAAAATCTCATGACGTCGGGTACTATTCTTTTCTGAGGTGAGACTGTTGAAATGTGAGGCGCAGAGAGCGTGTTGGGGTTAAAGCCTTTCCAACTGTCACCTTGTCTCCGTCCAGCATGGTGGCGGTGCTCAGCAGGTCGTTGGGTCCGAAGGGAAGCAGCTTCTGTTGGCCGTCGATGGTCATCACCAGTCGACCCATCTCTGGGTCCGCTTTCACAGCTGCTCCTCCTGCAGCTTGAGACACCTGCTGGTTCTCCTGCTCCTCCTTCATCTCCATCTTTCCCTCCTCTCCTTCCGCCTCTTCCTTCTTGTCTTTATCCATTTTCTCCACTTTGATTTTCACCTGCGGCAAAGAAAACCATTTAAGTTGACGGCTAAAGAAACGGAATAAATAAAAAAACATTTCAAGGATTTCTTTTCCTTTGTACCTGTCCGAGGAGCGTCTGTCCATCTCCTTGTTCCTCGGGCTCCTTCTTGATCTCCTTACGGGAATACTTGGAGATGGCTTTGAGGACGGTGCCTTGGAATCGCTCCTTGCTGACGTCGTCCAGCGTGTCGGGGTTTCTCACTCTGACGCCGAGGGGCGACCACTGAGAGGAAGAAGATATATTATATTAAACGAAACGAAATAAAACATTCAACGTTACAAAAGTCATCCATTGAAACTGAACTCATTTAGACTTTGTGCAACAACTGAAGAATGATGATTCAAAGTGTTTCTTACTTTGCATTTGGCTGCTGCCAACGCCGCCGACACCTCCTGCCTCTTCTTCCTCTCCGCCTCTCTCCGTCGCTCCTCCACCTCCTCCTCCCTCCTCTTCCTCTCCTCCTCCTCTCGTCTCCTCCTCTCCTCCTCCTCCTCCCTCCTCTTCCTCTTCTCCTCCTCCTCCCGTCTCTTCTGCTCCTCCAGGATTTGGTCCTCGACCCTCTTCGTCCTCAATAGCCTGATGGCTCTCTTTTCTGATTTCACCTGAAGAGTCAAAAACATCTCAGAGGTACATGCTGTACTTTATACTGTACTACACCTCAGAGGTACATGCTGTACTTTATACTGTACTACACCTCAGAGGTACATGCTGTACTTTATACTGTACTACACCTCAGAGGTACATGCTGTACTTTATACTGTACTACACCTCAGAGGTACATGCTGTACTTTATACTGTACTACACCTCAGAGGTACATGCTGTACTTTATACTGTACTACACCTCAGAGGTACATGCTGTACTTTATACTGTACTACACCTCAGAGGTACATGCTGTACTTTATACTGTACTACACCTCAGAGGTACATGCTGTACTTTATACTGTACTACACCTCAGAGGTACATGCTGTACTTTATACTGTACTACACCTCAGAGGTACATGCTGTACTTTATACTGTACTACACCTCAGAGGTACATGCTGTACTTTATACTGTACTACACCTCAGAGGTACATGCTGTACTTTATACTGTACTACACCTCAGAGGTACATGCTGTACTTTATACTGTACTACACCTCAGAGGTACATGCTGTACTTTATACTGTACTACACCTCAGAGGTACATGCTGTACTTTATACTGTACTACACCTCAGAGGTACATGCTGTACTTCATACTGTACTACACCTCAGAGGTACATGCTGTACTTCATACTGTACTACATCTCAGAGGTACATGTTGTACTTTATACTGTCCTACATCTCAGAGGTACATGTAGTACTTTATACTGTACTACACCTCAGAGGTACATGTTGTACTTTATACTGTACTACACCTCAGAGGTACATGCTGTACTTTATACTGTACTACACCTCAGAGGTACATGCTGTACTTTATACTGTACTACACCTCAGAGGTACATGCTGTACTTTATACTGTACTACATCTCAGAGGTACATGTTGTACTTTATACTGTACTACATCTCAGAGGTACATGCTGTACTTCATACTGTACTACATCTCAGAGGTACATGTTGTACTTTATACTGTACTACATCTCAGAGGTACATGCTGTACTTCATACTGTACTACATCTCAGAGGTACATGTTGTACTTTATACTGTACTACATCTCAGAGGTACATGTTGTACTTTATACTGTACTACATCTCAGAGGTACATGCTGTACTTCATACTGTACTACATCTCAGAGGTACATGTTGTACTTTATACTGTACTACACCTCAGAGGTACATGTTGTACTTTATACTGTACTACATCTCAGAGGTACATGCTGTACTTCATACTGTACTACATCTCAGAGGTACATGTTGTACTTTATACTGTACTACATCTCAGAGGTACATGCTGTACTTTATACTGTACTACACCTCAGAGGTACATGTTGTACTTTATACTGTACTACATCTCAGAGGTACATGTTGTACTTTATACTGTACTACATCTCAGAGGTACATGCTGTACTTCATACTGTACTACATCTCAGAGGTACATGTTGTACTTTATACTGTACTACATCTCAGAGGTACATGCTGTACTTTATACTGTACTACACCTCAGAGGTACATGTTGTACTTTATACTGTACTACATCTCAGAGGTACATGTTGTACTTCATACTGTACTACATCTCAGAGGTACATGCTGTACTTCATACTGTACTACATCTCAGAGGTACATGTTGTACTTTATACTGTACTACATCTCAGAGGTACATGTTGTACTTTATACTGTACTACATCTCAGAGGTACATGTAGTACTTTATACTGTACTACACCTCAGAGGTACATGTTGTACTTTATACTGTACTACACCTCAGAGGTACATGCTGTACTTTATACTGTACTACATCTCAGAGGTACATGTTGTACTTTATACTGTACTACATCTCAGAGGTACATGTAGTACTTTATACTGTACTACACCTCAGAGGTACATATTGTACTTTATACTGTACTACACCTCAGAGGTACATATAGTACTTTATACTGTACTACATCTCAGAGGTACATGTAGTACTTTATACTGTACTACACCTCAGAGGTACATGTAGTACTTTATACTGTACTACACCTCAGAGGTACATGTAGTACTTTATACTGTACTACACCTCAGAGGTACATGTAGTACTTTATACTGTACTACATCTCAGAGGTACATGTAGTACTTTATACTGTACTACATCTCAGAGGTACATGCTGTACTTTATACTGTACTACATCTCAGAGGTACATGTTGTACTTTATACTGTACTACACCTCAGAGGTACATGTAGTACTTTATACTGTACTACACCTCAGAGGTACATGTAGTACTTTATACTGCACTACATCTCAGAGGTACATGTAGTACTTTATACTGTACTACATCTCAGAGGTACATGTAGTACTTTATACTGTACTACATCTCAGAGGTACATGTAGTACTTTATACTGTACTACATCTCAGAGGTACATGTTGTACTTTATACTGTACTACATCTCAGAGGTACATGTAGTACTTTATACTGTACTACATCTCAGAGGTACATGTTGTACTTTATACTGTACTACATCTCAGAGGTACATGTAGTACTTTATACTGTACTACATCTCAGAGGTACATGTTGTACTTTATACTGTACTACATCTCAGAGGTACATGTTGTACTTTATACTGTACTACACCTCAGAGGTACATGCTGTACTTTATACTGTACTACACCTCAGAGGTACATGCTGTACTTCATACTGTACTACACCTCAGAGGTACATGCTGTACTTCATACTGTACTACATCTCAGAGGTACATGTTGTACTTTATACTGTCCTACATCTCAGAGGTACATGTAGTACTTTATACTGTACTACACCTCAGAGGTACATGTTGTACTTTATACTGTACTACACCTCAGAGGTACATGCTGTACTTTATACTGTACTACACCTCAGAGGTACATGCTGTACTTTATACTGTACTACACCTCAGAGGTACATGCTGTACTTTATACTGTACTACATCTCAGAGGTACATGTTGTACTTTATACTGTACTACATCTCAGAGGTACATGCTGTACTTCATACTGTACTACATCTCAGAGGTACATGTTGTACTTTATACTGTACTACATCTCAGAGGTACATGCTGTACTTCATACTGTACTACATCTCAGAGGTACATGTTGTACTTTATACTGTACTACATCTCAGAGGTACATGTTGTACTTTATACTGTACTACATCTCAGAGGTACATGCTGTACTTCATACTGTACTACATCTCAGAGGTACATGTTGTACTTTATACTGTACTACATCTCAGAGGTACATGCTGTACTTTATACTGTACTACACCTCAGAGGTACATGTTGTACTTTATACTGTACTACATCTCAGAGGTACATGTTGTACTTCATACTGTACTACATCTCAGAGGTACATGCTGTACTTCATACTGTACTACATCTCAGAGGTACATGTTGTACTTTATACTGTACTACATCTCAGAGGTACATGTTGTACTTTATACTGTACTACATCTCAGAGGTACATGTAGTACTTTATACTGTACTACACCTCAGAGGTACATGTTGTACTTTATACTGTACTACACCTCAGAGGTACATGCTGTACTTTATACTGTACTACATCTCAGAGGTACATGTTGTACTTTATACTGTACTACATCTCAGAGGTACATGTAGTACTTTATACTGTACTACACCTCAGAGGTACATATTGTACTTTATACTGTACTACACCTCAGAGGTACATATAGTACTTTATACTGTACTACATCTCAGAGGTACATGTAGTACTTTATACTGTACTACACCTCAGAGGTACATGTAGTACTTTATACTGTACTACACCTCAGAGGTACATGTAGTACTTTATACTGTACTACACCTCAGAGGTACATGTAGTACTTTATACTGTACTACATCTCAGAGGTACATGTAGTACTTTATACTGTACTACATCTCAGAGGTACATGCTGTACTTTATACTGTACTACATCTCAGAGGTACATGTTGTACTTTATACTGTACTACACCTCAGAGGTACATGTAGTACTTTATACTGTACTACACCTCAGAGGTACATGTAGTACTTTATACTGCACTACATCTCAGAGGTACATGTAGTACTTTATACTGTACTACATCTCAGAGGTACATGTAGTACTTCATACTGTACTACATCTCAGAGGTACATGTAGTACTTTATACTGTACTACATCTCAGAGGTACATGTTGTACTTTATACTGTACTACATCTCAGAGGTACATGTAGTACTTTATACTGTACTACATCTCAGAGGTACATGTTGTACTTTATACTGTACTACATCTCAGAGGTACATGTAGTACTTTATACTGTACTACATCTCAGAGGTACATGTTAGTACTTTATACTGTACTACATCTCAGAGGTACATGTAGTACTTTATACTGTACTACATCTCAGAGGTACATGTAGTACTCACCGTGGCGACTGTGAATGCCGCCTCCTTGTGGATGTCGCTGCTGTTGAACTTGATTTCGCTGAAGTTCTCACAGATGTCAAAAGGAAGCTCTCCGTGCTCCTCGGAGTTGACGATTCCTTCTTCTGGACCCAGAAAGGTGATGATGCCCTGAAAACACAGACACGTTAACGGTTCACTCTTCAATCGACCACAATAGGAAGAAGCGGAGATTCGACCGGTCGTGAGGCGTGCGGTACCAGCTCTCTCTTCTCCTTGGTGTAGCTGAAGGTGAAGGGGATTTTGGGTTTGATGTTGGCCGCCCTCCTCTTCCCGGTAGTAATGTCCACCAGCAGGTTGATCAACACGTGGTCGTTCTTCAGCAGCGTGACGCCGCAGTCCCGGTGGTCGAAGGTCACGTTGGTCTTGAGGGGCCCGATGTTGGCGTGGATCTGACCCGGGTAACCCTGCATGTTGGGCTGCGACAGACGAACCAGTTAAACCAGTTATAGCCCATCTGATCTCAACGTTCTCCTCCAAACAAGGAGATTAAAGAACGATGAAGCTGGATCTACCAATGACATCATCTTCATCAGTGAGGTTATGGAGGCTAAACTTGCAGGAACAACGCCTCCTTACCGTGGGCTCTATGATTGTCTGGCTGACGATGCCCTCGTACAGCTCCGTGTCCAGCTTCATGTTGATGCACAGCTCCGGCTTGATGCCGGCCTTCCCGTTCAGCCAGAAGTCTTCGTCACCGGTGGTGTTGTGGGCGGTGGCCTCCGTGGCGGCAGAGAGCGTCAGGAGGAGGGGCTCCTTCACCCGGCGGATCCTGATGGCCCGCTTCCCCCCCCTCAGCTAAGGAGAAACCAACACAAACGCCGTTTCAGAATGAACTCCTCTGCTGGAAGGTAGTCGAAGTCTGTGACAGGAAGTGAAAAGGTCTTTGAAAGACGCATTCCTCACCGTCAGGACGGTGAACTCGACCTCCTCGTTGACGTCTTCGTCGGTCAACTCGACGTCGCTGAAGTTCTCCCTGATGTTGAAGGGAAGCTCGCCGTGTTCATCACACTTGATGACACCTTCGCTGTCTTTCAGGCTGATGATGACTCCCTGAAAGAAGACAAAAACTGATCCTGAGCCTCAATGACTTGATGTCTGAAGTCTGTAAATGTGTGACAGTAACCCTCAGGGTCTGACCTTCTCTCTGGTCTCGTTGGTGTTGCTGAAGGTGCAGGGGATTTGGGGTTTGATGTTTGTGGCCCTCCTCTTCTCGCTGACGATGTCGGTCAGCAGGTTGATGAGCACCTGGTCGTTCTTCAGGAGCGTCACCGTGCTGTCCTTCCTGTCGAACGTCAGGTTGGTCCTCAGCGGCCCGATGTCCACGTGGACCTGACCCGGGTACTGGCGCTCGCCGGGCTGCAGACCGGACCAAACAAACGGGGAAGGGTCAACGACAGGAAACTCGGGGGAAAAGGAGGACGGGTGGATGTCGAAACTGACCTGAGGCTCTGTGATGGGCTGACTGACCACCGCCTCGTAGATCTCCGTGTCCACGTTCTCGGTTCCCCCAGGAGCCACTTTCACATCCGTCGCTATCGAACCGTTCTGCTCCGACACACAAACAACAATCGCATTAAAACCAGCTTTGAATACGCGTTGTTTTTAGAAGAAGAAGAAGAAGAAACCATTTTTATTGTCATATACATTTTTTACACATACACGAAATGTGTCTCTGCATTTGACCCGTCCCTGGATACAGGGAGCAGTGGGCTGCCATTGATCGGGGGTTCAGTGTATTGCTCAGGGACACTTCGACACGTGACACGTCCCAGTCGGGGATCGAACCGTTGACCTTCCGGTTCCCAGACTACCCTCTTAACCCAGTGCGCCACGGTCGCCCCCAGGATGATGATGATGAAGATGAAGCAGCCTCACCTTCTCCTTGCAGGCCGTGAAGTGAACTCTGACCCCAGGCGTCATGGCTTTTGGGTTTCCAAAGAAAGCGGCGAAGCTGAAGGTGAACTTCTCCAGGTCTTCTCTCTCGATGTAGCCGAAGGTGGGCTGAGGACCAGAGACAAGACGGACTCGGATTATGAACTGGTCTGGATTCAGGACCTCGGTTAAGAAGACTAGCTGAGGAGACGGGCTCGTCCCTCCAACAGAGACAATACTGGATTGGTTCTTTCTTATGAAATCCATAAATATCCAAATGAAAAAGGGGTTGACAGACAATTGTGATATTGACAAAGGTTTAGAGAAGGTCTAGATGTGAACCCCATGAGTCACGTTACCCCGATGAAGGAGATGATCCCTGTAGACCTGCCAGGAGGAGGCCTGAGGACACAAACGCACCGCCATCAGAGACAGTAGAAGAAGAGAAAACCAGATGAACTCCAGCTTCTATAACCAACTTACTTATCAAATGTGCGTTTCCCCAGCAGACCCAGAGCTCTGTTGATCTTGACGGGATCAGGTCTGGGTTTCGGGGCAGTGGCGGAGGGGTCGGCCACCGCTGTTGTAGTGACAGCCGCCAGCTCCTCGGTGGGATTCTTAGTTTCCCCCGGAGTCGACTCAGCAACCGGAGCTGAAATCAAGGCTTTGATCTAAAAAAACAAAAAACAAACAGACCAGATCTACACGTGATCCTGCTGAAGACCTGGACTCAGATCTCCGAGTGATGATACCACAAATACTCTGTTCCAAGACAGTAAAAGTACTAAAGTACTACTGGCATTAGCCATAAAGCCCTTAGAGGATCTGTTTGTTAAACATGATAAACTGGGTATGTTGAAACCTCCTCCTAGTACAGGGACCAGGTCTATAACGTTACCACTAAACCTCCTCCTAGTACAGGGTCCAGGTCTACAACGTTACCACTAAACCTCCTCCTAGTACAGGGACCAGGTCTACAACGTTACCACTAAACCTCCTCCTAGTACAGGGACCAGGTCTATAACGTTACCACTAAACCTCCTCCTAGTACAGGGACCAGGTCTATAATCCGCCTGTATATTCTGTATATTCTGTATATACTGGCATATTTAGTATATCTAATACTCTTCTTACTGTCTTATTTTATTACGGTTCTACTGTTTACTGTTTAGTTTATTATATTACTTGATTTTTATCTTTATTTTATTTTATTACTTGTGAGCAATGCTGCTGTAATCCTGTAATTTCCCCACTGAGGGACTAATAAAGGATTATCTTATCTTATCTTATCTTATAACGTTACCACTAAACCTCCTCCTAGTACAGGGACCAGGTCTACAACGTTACCACTACACCTCCTCCTAGTACAGGGACCAGGTCTACAACGTACTCACCCACTCAGGCTGATCAGGCGGTGGGTTGATCATCGTCTCCTCCACAACGGTCTGAACACAAAGACAGAATCGAATCAATCACATTGATCTGATCAACAACAGAGGAAGAAGAGGACTTGAGGTAAAGTGAGGACTGGTGAAGGACGCGGCTCACCACTCCTGTCCAGCCGGGAGGAGGGTAGCTCAGGTACCCCAGTGGAGCGGGGATAGGAGGCACCGGTCCGTAGGCTGCGGGGTCCGGAGAAGGAACCGGTGGTACATGCGGTACGGGTCCGGGTGGAACATGCTCCGGCCCCCACGGCTCAGCGGGACGTTCCGGACCCCAGCCAGGAGGTCCCCAGCTCGGAGGTCTCATGTCATCAGGGTGAGGAGGTCTCCAATCGTCCAGGTGAGGGGGCCCCCAATTGTCCGGGTGAGGGGGCCTCCAATCGTTCGGGTGAGGGGGTCTCCAATCGTCCGGGTGAGGGGGTCTCCAATCGTCCGGGTGAGGGGGTCTCCAATCGTCCGGGTGAGGGGGTCTCCAATCGTCCGGGTGAGGGGGTCTCCAGTCGTCGGGATGAAGCCCCCAACCCGGTGGCGGCGATGGTCCTCTTAAGGTAAGATAGGATAAGATAATCCTTTATTAGTCCCGCAGTGGGGAAAGTCACAGGATTACAGCAGCATAGTGGAGTATATATACCGTACTTTCCGGACAATAAGCCGCTACTCTTTTCCCCACGCTTTGAGACTGCGGCTTATACACCGGTGCGGCTTATATACGGATTTTTCCGTAGCTTTGCGCCGCCAACACATTTAACATAAATATTGTAATGTTCCACTTACGAGTCGGAGACAGGGTCCTTGCAAGAGGTTTATTCACAGAAACCGTCGCTCTTATTGCCGAGCAACTCCCTCGAACATTATCCGTACAGTGTGTTTTCCACAACAACAACCACAACTTCCGGTTCCGGTCTAACACAACATTTACTAGCTTCCGACACAGTACAATTCACCCGCTCCTCCCCTCTGCTACCAGCTGTTACTGACAGGGTCGCTACAACATGGATGAAGTACCTTTGACCTACCTCTCACTAGGACTGTTCACAAAAAAGGTTGAACGGCAAGATGCTTTTAACAGTACTAAAGTTGTCTTCTTCTCTGAACATCATAACATGTCCGACTCGCTAGCTTCTAAGCTAATTTTAACATTACTGCCAATGGGGAAATACTAACCGCGATTAGCATTAGCGAATATAATATATCTTCGTACATCTTTTCATGCAGACATACTTACATTACGGACTAAGGTCTCTCAAGGCTACCAAACGGAAGAAGTAAAACGAAGCAGCGTGTCTTCTCATTAGAATCTAAAAGCAACGAGGCAATAACTGTTGTTGCGCATAACTCTGAATAGCTGTTGTGCTAGCAGCAACTGGCCAAGCCAGTTAGCCGTAAATGATATTCAGAGCTACGAGCTACGTAGACACGCTGTTTCATTTTACTTCTTCCGTTTGGTAGCCTTGAGAGAACTTAGTCTGTAATGTAAGTATGTCTGTATGAGGCATGAAAAGATGTAGGCTACGAAGATATATTATATTCGCTAATGCTAATCGCGGTTAGCATTTCCCCATTGGCGGTAATGTTAAAATTAGCTTAGAAGCTAGCGAGTCGGACATGTTATGATGTTCCGAGAAGAAGACAACTTTAGTACTGTTAAAAGCATCTTGTCGTTCAACGGGGACACCTGCGGCTTATAGTCCGGTGTGGCTTATCTATGGACAAATTCCTTATTCTTTTATAAATTTGCGGGTGCGGCTTATAGCCCGGAAAGTAGGGTACACACATATACATACACACACATGTATGTATGATACATACATACACACACATGTATGTATGATACATACATACACACACATGTATGTATCATACATACATACACACACATGTATGTATCATACATACATACACACACATGTATGTATCATACATACATACACACACATGTATGTATGATACATACATGTATACAGCATAGTGTGAACAAGAGAAACAGACAGTTGAATGTTATATACACACAGACAGTTGAATGTTATATACACACAGACAGTTGAATGTTATATATGAAGGCAAATCACTGTCAAAATCCGAGAGCGCAAATGAGATCCACGCGCACGCGTATTTTACTTTAACGGGCGTTTTTACGTCGCTCGCGAAGCTTCAACCTGCTCGCTCGCGAGTCTTTTTCCTGCTCGCTCGCGAGCAGTTTTTCTTTTTAACAGTAAGTGGGCGGAGCCAGTCTCCAGTGTATCTCTACATCTGATTGGTTACAATCGTGGTCTTGGGATAAACCGGATATCACTCTGACTCAGACGCTCGGGGGAGATTTTCAGATTGCAGGTCAGGGGAAAATAATGTACATTTTACTGCACGGGTACTTTTACTTTCTGCACTTAAAGTACATTTTGCTAATGATAACATTGACTAAGGTTTTGAATGCAGGTATTTTACTCGTAGTGGATTATTGTTTCATCAGTATGGTATTAGTACGTTTACTGCAGTGAAGATCTGAATACTTTTTCATCCCCTTATTACTTGTCAGTGATTTCAGTTAATATACAAACAGTGGTCCCTAATCTTGGCTCCAGATCTTTGAGCAGGTCCAAATTGCTGCTCATATTATATACAACTATATTATATCTCTTCTGTAAACACAACAGTATGATTAAATATGATCACATCATGTTTTAATCAATTAAGATCAAAGAGTTTCTTTGAGCTGTTTGTCACAAGAGGTTTGAGTATCAAACACACATTGTCTGTAATAGAATGATGAGTGAATCTAAACCAATCTGAGCAACTTGACTTTGACACATTTTTAATTATTGTATTTAACAACTCGATTAACATAATTTGTATTTCATCAGCCTCTACAGTCTGAAAAGTTTACAAAACCTGTCGGACAAATGTAGAACATGCTGAGATGTAGTGGAGTCGTGTTTAGTGTTTAGTGGCGGATTGAAAAGCACCTCTATCAGACCGCGTCTGAGTCAGAGTGATATCCGGTTCATCCCAAGACCAGGATCGTAACCAATAGATGTAGAGATACATGGAGACTGGGTCCGCCCACTCACTGTCAAAGAAAAACTGCTCGCGAGCGAGTTGAAGCATCGCGAGCGACTTTTGCTCGCGGGAGAGTGAATTTTGCTCGTTAAAGTAAAATGCGCACGTGGATCTCATTTGCGCTCTCGGATTTTGACAGTGATTTGCCTTCATAGTTATGCACACAGAGACACACACACACACACACACACACACACACACACACACACACACACACAGACAGCTGAATGTTATACACACACACACACACACACACAGACAGCTGAATGTTATACACACACACACACACAGACAGCTGAATGTTATAAACACACACACACACAGAGACACACGCACACACAGTTGAATGTTATACACACACACACACACAGACAGCTGAATGTTATACACACACACACACACACAGACAGACAGCTGAATGTTATACACACACACAGACAGCTGAATGTTATACACACACACACACACACAGACAGACAGCTGAATGTTATACACACACACACACACACAGACAGCTGAATGTTATAAACACACACACACACACACAGACAGCTGAATGTTATAAACACACACACACACACACAGACAGCTGAATGTTATAAACACACACACACACACAGACAGCTGAATGTTATAAACACACACACACAGACACACACACACACAGACAGCTGAATGTTATACACACACACACACACACACACACACAGACAGACAGCTGAATGTTATACACACACACACACAGACAGCTGAATGTTATACACACACACACACACACAGACAGACAGCTGAATGTTATACACACACACACACACACACAGAGACACACACACACAGACAGCTGAATGTTATACACACACACACACACACACACACACACACAGACAGACAGCTGAATGTTATACACACACACACACACAGACAGACAGCTGAATGTTATACACACACACACACACACAGACAGACAGCTGAATGTTATACACACACACACACACACACAGACAGCTGAATGTTATAAACACACACACACAGAGACACACACACACAGACAGCTGAATGTTATACACACACACACACAGCTGAATGTTATAAACACACACACACACACACACACACACAGACAGCTGAATGTTATAAACACACACACACAGAGACACACGCACACACAGTTGAATGTTATACACACACACACACACAGACAGCTGAATGTTATAAACACACACACACAGAGACACACGCACACACAGTTGAATGTTATACACACACAGACAGCTGAATGTTATACACACACACACACACACACAGACAGACAGCTGAATGTTATACACACACACACACACACAGACAGCTGAATGTTATAAACACACACACACACAGACAGCTGAATGTTATACACACACACACACACACAGACAGCTGAATGTTATACACACACACACACACACAGACAGCTGAATGTTATAAACACACACACACAGAGACACACACACACAGACAGCTGAATGTTATACACACACACACACACACACACACACAGACAGACAGCTGAATGTTATACACACACACACACACACAGACAGACAGCTGAATGTTATACACACACACACACACACAGACAGACAGCTGAATGTTATAAACACACACACACACACACACACACACAGCTGAATGTTATACACACACACACACACACACACACAGCTGAATGTTATAAACACACACACACACACACACACACACACACAGACAGCTGAATGTTATAAACACACACACACAGAGACACACGCACACACAGTTGAATGTTATACACACACACACACACACACACACACAGACAGCTGAATGTTATAAACACACACACACAGAGACACACGCACACACAGTTGAATGTTATACACACACACACACACAGACAGCTGAATGTTATAAACACACACACACACACAGTTGAATGTTATACACACACAGACAGCTGAATGTTATAAACACACACACACACACAGTTGAATGTTATAAACACACACACACACACAGTTGAATGTTATAAACACACACACACACACAGTTGAATGTTATAAACACACACACACACACAGTTGAATGTTATAAACACACACACACACACAGTTGAATGTTATACACACACACACACACACAGACAGTTGAATGTTATAAACACACACACACACACAGCTGAATGTTATACACACACACACACACAGACAGCTGAATGTTATAAACACACACACACAGAGACACACACACACAGACAGCTGAATGTTATACACACACACACACAGACAGACAGCTGAATGTTATACACACACACACACACAGACAGCTGAATGTTATACACACACACACACACAGACAGCTGAATGTTATACACACACACACACAGACAGCTGAATGTTATACACACACACACACACAGACAGCTGAATGTTATACACACACACACACAGACAGCTGAATGTTATAAACACACACACACACACAGAGACACACACACACAGACAGCTGAATGTTATACACACACACACAGACAGCTGAATGTTATAAACACACACACACACACACACAGACAGCTGAATGTTATACACACACACACACACACACAGACAGCTGAATGTTATAAACACACACAGACAGCTGAATGTTATACACACACACACACACACACACAGACAGTTGAATGTTATATATACAAACAGTTGTACCTTGGTGCCCAGCCACGTGGTGGAGGCTCTCTCGGCCCCCACCCACCTGGAGGCGGTGGCCCCCATTCTTCGTGCGGTGGCCCCCATCCACCGGGCGGTGGAGGGCCCCACCCTCCCGGAGGAGGTGGCCCCATGTCGAACGGAGGTCCGTTGTCGCCCCTCGGTCCCATGGGGGGTCTGTTCCGCATCGGTCCCATTTCCACACCGGAACAAAGCCAACAGCTAACGTGAACGCAGGAAGCTAGCTAGCTCACTAAGCTAGCTACAGCGCTAACTGGCTAACCATCAAAACAATCCGACAGTTATATTTCCGTTCGCATCAAATATGTCGGAATATTAACTCATATAAACGTTTATATTTCCAGCGGAGTCAGCGGGTTCACGCTAAAGCCTAAACAAATACCACGGAAGTGTTGGTATGACGTTCTTCTTCTTTGTGGATTTTATGGCAGACTAGGCGCCACAGTGCCTTGCCTCCTCCCTGCGGTGGAAATAGTCACTACATCTCCTGATATAAATATAATAAAATAAACTCTTAAAATATAAATATAATAAAATTAACTTTCAAAATAAATATAATAAAATAAAATAAACTCTTTAAATATAAATATAATAAACAAAGTCTTCAAATATAAATATAATAAACTTTAAATATAAATATAATAAAATAAACTTTAAATATAAATATAATAAAATAAACTCTTTAAATTTAATAAAATAAACTCGTTTTGCAGCAGAAAAAGCTTTTATTTAGTTTGATGCTGAAACCAGAAGAACATTTTAGAACATCAACAAACAGGAAGCCGATACCAGCTGGACTCAGACCAGACCCCCATCTGAGCTGGATGGATTGATCGGTTATTGCAGTGATACTTCAGAGACTCTGATCAGGATCAGGATCAGGTTCCTTAGAAACATCCGACTCCCCAAACACGTAAAAAAACGTTTAGTCTTTACTGTCGTCATGAAAATAAATGAAGGCAGAGCGTGAAACAATACATCTTTAGATCAATAATCCCTTTGATCAGCAGCAGGAAACAAACAAAGCAACAGAAGATCCTTCATTATCGGATCCACAACCGGGTCCAGATCCAGAAGAGACCACGAGGAGGAAAAGAAAAGTTCTCCGATCCATAAAATCAGTTCTGCCATTTTAATCCAAACAGTCCCATAAGTAAAAATCTCCCCGTTTTAACTGGTTTTAAACCATTTTAACTGGTTTAAACTGGTTTAAACTGGTTTTTACACTGAGTTTAAACTGGTTTTAGACCGTGTTTAATCTGTTCACACAGATTTTAAAAATACAAATAAACAGAACTAATATCATGACTTTCATGTCAGAATTGACTTAGTATTTATAATTTAAAGACTAAACTAAGATTTGTTTCTCTCCAGAATTTAAATATTAAACTCGGAACAGTTTTTTCTTCATATGACCCTCGTCTCGTTCCGTACTTTGATTTTATGAAAACACAGAAGGTGAAATACAGGAAGTGGGAAGTGAGTGCAGCAGTGTTGGCGGTGGGAGGGGGGGGGGTTCAGGTGAGGGGGCGTGGCCGTGTTGTAGCTCCTCCCCCTCTCTCTCTCTGGACCCCGGTTCAGTCGAAGGGGCTGAAGTCTCTCTCCAGGTTCTCGGACTCGTCGTCGTCGGAGAAGAAGTCGTCCTCGTCGATGTCGTCCTCGTCGTAGTCTTCGTGCCACTCGGGGACGTACTCTTCGTCGTACTCGTCCTCGTTGTCCTCGCGGCCCTCAACGCCGTTGTTGTTGTTGTCTGAGTCTCCGGACTCAGACGCTCGGTCCGCCTTCGATCTGAGAAACAGCCAAACACAATAAATATCAGTCTTATTTCTGCGATATGAAGACCATCAATCAAATACAACACACAAAGTGTATTCAGCTACAAGACACTTTGTTACTCTTTTATTCCTGGATGAAAATATCTGTGTTCTCTGGTTCTACATTCTCTGGTTCTACATTCTGTTTCCAGGTTCTCAGGTTCTACATTCTCTGGTTCCAGGTTATCAGGTTCCAGGTTCTACATTCTCTGGTTCCAGGTTCTCTGGTTCTACATTCTCTGGTTCTAGGTTCTCTGGTTCTACATTCTCTGGTTCGAGGTTCTACATTCTCTGGTTCCAGGTTATCTGGTTCTCCCTTCTCTGGTACCAGGTTCTCTGGTTCTACATTCTCTGGTACCAGGTTTTCTGGTTCTACATTCTCTGGTTCCAGGTTATCAGGTTCTACATTCTCGGGTTCCAGGTTCTCAGGTTCTACATTCTCTGGTTCCAGGTTATCAGGTTCTACATTCTCTGGTTCCAGGTTCTCCATTCTCTGGTTCCAGGTTCTCCATTCTCTGGTTCCAGGTTCTCCATTCTCTGGTTCCAGGTTCTACATTCTCTGGTTCCAGGTTCTACATTCTCTGGTTCCAGGTTTTCTGGTTCCAGGTTCTCTGGTTCTCCATTCTCTGGTTCCAGGTTCTACATTCTCTGGTTCCAGGTTTTCTGGTTCCAGGTTCTCTGGTACCAGGTTCTCTGTTCTGGTGTCATACTCACACTTTGTTGGCGTCCTTGTTGTTGGACAGGTTGGAGTTCTGAGTGGATTCTGGTTCCTGGCTGCTCTTGGACTGATAACCCACCCTGAAGTCCTGGAGCAGACAGAGACGCAGAGAACTGGTACTGGAAGTAAACTGGTCTGGACAGGTGATGCTGAACTGCTATTTAACTGGAGAGAAACTGAGGTGGTTTGTATTGTTAAAATAATAATAACACAAACGTACTGACATACACTGACTATAGACCGGTTTTGTACTGGTCTCAGCCCGTCTATAGACCGGTTTATACTGGTCTCAGCCCGTCTATAGACCGGTTTATACTGGTCTCAGCCCGTCTATAGACCGGTTTATACTGGTCTCAGCCCGTCTATAGACCGGTTTATACTGGTCTCAGCCCGTCTATAGACCGGTTTATACTGGTCTCAGCCCGTCTATAGACCGGTTTTATACTGGTCTCAGCCCGTCTCTTTAGACTGGGTTTATACTGGTCTCAGCCCGTCTATAGACCGGTTTTATACTGGTCTCAGCCCGTCTATAGACCGGTTTTGTACTGGTCTCAGCCCGTCTATAGACCGGTTTTGTACTGGTCTCAGCCCGTCTATAGACCGGTTTATACTGGTCTCAGCCCGTCTATAGACTGGGTTTATACTGGTCTCAGCCCGTCTCTATAGACCGGTTTTATACTGGTCTCAGCCCGTCTCTATAGACCGGTTTTATACTGGTCTCAGCCCATCTATAGACTGGTTTTATACTGGTCTCAGCCAGTCTATAGACTGGGTTTATACTGGTCTCAGCCCGTCTATAGACTGGTTTTATACTGGTTTTATACTGGTCTCAGCCAGTCTATAGACTGGTTTTATACTGGTCTCAGCCCGTCTCTAGACTGGTTTATACTGGTCTCAGCCCGTCTCTAGACCGGTTTTATACTGGTCTCAGCCCGTCTCTCTAGACCGGTTTTATACTGGTCTCAGCCCGTCTATAGACCGGTTTATACTGGTCTCAGCCCGTCTCTAGACCGGTTTATACCGGTCTCAGCCCGTCTCTAGACCGGTTTATACCGATCTCAGCCCGTCTATAGACCGGTTTATACCGATCTCAGCCCGTCTATAGACCGGTTTATACCGGTCTCAGCCCGTCTATAGACCGCTTTATACCGGTCTCAGCCCGACTATAGACCGGTTTATACCGGTCTCAGCCCGTCTATAGACCGGTTTATACCGGTCTCAGCCCGTCTATAGACCGGTTTATACCGGTCTCAGCCCGTCTATAGACCGGTTTATAGACGGTCTCAGCCCGTCTATAGACCGGTTTATACTGGTCTCAGCCCGTCTATAGACTGGGTTTATACTGGTCTCAGCCCGTCTCTATAGACCGGTTTTATACTGGTCTCAGCCCGTCTCTCTAGACCGGTTTTATACTGGTCTCAGCCCATCTATAGACTGGTTTTATACTGGTCTCAGCCCGTCTATAGACTGGTTTTATACTGGTTTTATACTGGTCTCAGCCAGTCTATAGACTGGTTTTATACTGGTCTCAGCCCGTCTCTAGACTGGTTTATACTGGTCTCAGCCCGTCTCTAGACCGGTTTTATACTGGTCTCAGCCCGTCTCTAGACCGGTTTTATACTTGTCTCAGCCCGTCTATAGACCGGTTTATACTGGTCTCAGCCCGTCTATAGACCGGTTTATACTGGTCTCAGCCCGTCTATAGACCGGTTTTATACTGGTCTCAGCCCGTCTATAGACCGGTTTATACTGGTCTCAGCCCGTCTCTAGACCGGTTTTATACTGGTCTCAGCCCGTCTATAGACCGGTTTTATACTGGTCTCAGCCCGTCTACAGACCGGTTTTATACTGGTCTCAGCCCGTCTACAGACCGGTTTTATACTGGTCTCAGCCCGTCTATAGACCGGTTTATACTGGTCTCAGCCCGTCTATAGACCGGTTTTATACTGGTCTCAGCCCGTCTATAGACCGGTTTTGTACTGGTCTCAGCCCGTCTATAGACCGGTTTTGTACTGGTCTCAGCCCGTCTATAGACCGGTTTTGTACTGGTCTCAGCCCGTCTATAGACCGGTTTTGTACTGGTCTCAGCCCGTCTATAGACCGGTTTTGTACTGGTCTCAGCCCGTCTATAGACCGGTTTTGTACTGGTCTCAGCCCGTCTATAGACCGGTTTTGTACTGGTCTCAGCCCGTCTATAGACCGGTTTTGTACTGGTCTCAGCCCGTCTATAGACCGGTTTTGTACTGGTCTCAGCCCGTCTATAGACCGGTTTTGTACTGGTCTCAGCCCGTCTATAGACCGGTTTTGTACTGGTCTCAGCCCGTCTATAGACTGGTTTATACTGGTCTCAGCCCGTCTCTAGACCGGTTTATACCGGTCTCAGCCCGTCTCTAGACCGGTTTATACCGATCTCAGCCCGTCTATAGACCGGTTTATACCGGTCTCAGCCCGTCTATAGACCGCTTTATACCGGTCTCAGCCCGACTATAGACCGGTTTATACCGGTCTCAGCCCGTCTATAGACCGGTTTATACCGGTCTCAGCCCGTCTATAGACCGGTTTATACCGGTCTCAGCCCGTCTATAGACCGGTTTATACCGGTCTCAGCCCGTCTATAGACCGGTTTATACCGGTCTCAGCCCGTCTATAGACCGGTTTATACCGGTCTCAGCCCGTCTATAGACCGGTTTATACTGGTCTCAGCCCGTCTATAGACCGGTTTTATACTGGTCTCAGCCCGTCTCTTTAGACTGGGTTTATACTGGTCTCAGCCCGTCTATAGACCGGTTTTATACTGGTCTCAGCCCGTCTATAGACCGGTTTTGTACTGGTCTCAGCCCGTCTATAGACTGGTTTTGTACTGGTCTCAGCCCGTCTATAGACCGGTTTTGTACTGGTCTCAGCCCGTCTATAGACTGGGTTATACTGGTCTCAGCCCGTCTATAGACTGGGTTTATACTGGTCTCAGCCCGTCTCGATAGACCGGTTTTATACTGGTCTCAGCCCGTCTCTCTAGACCGGTTTTATACTGGTCTCAGCCCGTCTCTCGAGACTGGTTTTATACTGGTCTCAGCCCGTCTCTCTAGACTGGTTTATACTGGTCTCAGCCCGTCTATAGACTGGGTTTATACTGGTCTCAGCCCGTCTATAGACTGGTCTCAGCCCGTCTCTCTAGACTGGTTTTATACTGGTCTCAGGCCGTCTCTAGACTGGGTTTATACTGGTCTCAGCCCGTCTATAGACTGGGTTTATACTGGTCTCAGCCCTTCTCTCTAGACTGGTTTTATACTGGTCTCAGCACGTCTCTAGACTGGTTTTATACTGGTCTCAGCCCGTCTCTCTAGACTGGGTTTATACTGGTCTCAGCCCGTCTATAGACTGGGTTTATACTGGTCTCAGCCCGTCTATAGACTGGGTTTATACTGGTCTCAGCCCGTCTATAGACTGGGTTTATACTGGTCTCAGCCCGTCTATAGACTGGTTTTATACTGGTCTCAGCCCGTCTATAGACTGGTTTTATACTGGTCTCAGCACGTCTCTAGACTGGTTTTATACTGGTCTCAGCCCGTCTCTCTAGACTGGGTTTATACTGGTCTCAGCCCGTCTATAGACTGGGTTTATACTGGTCTCAGCCCGTCTATAGACTGGGTTTATACTGGTCTCAGCACGTCTCTAGACTGGTTACCTGGGTGGAGTGCTGCAGAATGGCCAGCAGGCGCTCCTGGATGCGCCGGATCAGTTCCAGTCCCGTGTTCAAGTGTTCCGGTTTCAGCAGCCGGACACATGAGGCCAGGTCAGTGCACTGCAGCAGAGTCTCCTCTGAGAACACAGAAAGTACCAGTAAACACCAGTAAGACCAGTCCAAACATAATAAACTGTGCTTAGAATAACAAGAATGTCTCACCCAGCAGGATCTGCAGGGCGTTGGTGTGCAGGTCCAGAGCCTCCGTCTGCTGCTCCATCACGTCCATCTTCTCCGTCTCCTGGTTGTAGTAGCTGTAGACGCAGGAGTAGGCCAGCACCTGCAGACAGCGATGAGGGCTCAATAAATCCATTTACAAGTCGCGTCAGCAGGAGGATCATCACAGTCGGATGATGATGATGATGAAGATGATGGTGGTGGTGTTACCTTACGAGCCTGAGCGAGGACTTTACAGGCATCGATGACGAATGTCAAAGACTTCATCTGCAGAGCTTCATTAATGGACGACACTTTGTTCTCCAGGTTGATCGCAAAATCCTGCAACAGAAACATTCATTGAGACCTCTTCACTGCTGCAGGGTCACATGTATATACATTATATATTATAGTGGTCTCTTCTGGTCTCTGTACTGGGAAGGCCGGTTGAGATGTGAACCAAACTACTGAGCTGACTAACAAGCTAGTAAGAAGATAGGCCGTATGCTACTCCGCGTTGCTAGCCGGCTAACGTTAAGCCTCTGGTCTTGTTTCACAGTAAAAGTCATCTTAATAATAATAATAATAATAATAATAATAATAATAATAATAATAATAAGAACCTTGGCCTGGTGGTGGAAGGTGCATCGATCGTTATAATCCTGGAACTTCTTCTCCTGCCGCGCTGCTTTACTCACCTGTAGAAACAAGATGACGAGTGTGAAAAGGTCTCAGAGAAGGAAAGAAAGTTTTCTCTTCATTTCACACATTTTATTTGGGCGGTTGAACATTTTGTTATCGTCTTTTCTTCTTCGTAAGAAGCAGTTTGAGACTTCTGTTAAAAGAGCTGGAGAGATAAAGTCAGGTGACCGTGTCTGGACCAGCTGTGGTCACATGACCGTGTCTGGACCAGCTGTGGTCACATGACCGTGTCTGGACCAGCTGTGGTCACATGACCGTGTCTGGACCAGCTGTGGTCAGGTGACCGTGTCAGGTGACCGTGTCAGGTGACCGTGTCTGGACCAGCTGTGGTCACGTGACCGTGTGTGGACCAACCATAGCGGAGCAGTTGTAGTAATCTTTGTGAGTCGGTTTCCAGGGTTTCAGACATCGCCAGCAGAAGCCGTGGTTACACTTGGCACAGGTCATACTGAGGAGAGAGGGACACACCCATCATCATCATTACGTGAGTACACAGGCGAGTACACAGGCGAGTACGAGTACGTACTGTAGGCAGCCTTCGTTCTTCTCGATCTGAGCCTGGCAGCTGGGGCAGCGTTTGGAGATGAGCTTGGCGAGGTGTTTGCTCTGAGCCTCCATAGTCATGCCTTCATAATAACCTCCATCATCCATCCACTGGGACATGTGGCTGCAGCTGGCTGGGTAGTGGGCCTAGAGGAGGGGGGGGGGGGGGGGGGGGGGGTTACCTTCAGAGAGCTGCGTACCTGTGTGTGTGTGTGTGTGTGTGTGTGTGTGTGTGTGTGTGTGACCTCGGGGAAGTTGCAGCTGAAGCAGGAGGACCAGCAGCACCTGGAGCAGGTCCCCATGCTACCCATATTCTCCTTACACAGGATCTGATCACAGCCCTGAGGGTTGGTGCACCACGTCAGGTTAGAGCAGCACTCCACGTAGCCTCTGAGCAAGGCACTCTCATACTGAGGGGGGGGGGGGGGGGACAGACAGAGAGAGAGGGTGATTCACAGCGACATCATGAACTGATTCAGAGACAGATCATTGATCTCTGTGAGTTGGTGGTTACCTTGGCGACGGTGTCCTTGTCGGTGAGGATGCTGAGGAAGAACAGTGAGGTGGGCTGAGCCTGGCAGTCTGTGATTGGACAGTTACAGTTCATCACCAGGTTCTGTTCGATCCTCGCCGTCAGGTACTCCTGCCAGCACGACTGCAGCACACACAACCAACAATCAATAATCAACAACTAATAACCACCAATCAACAACCAACAACCAACAATCAATAACCAACAACCAATAATCAACAACCAACAACCAACAACCAACAATCAACAATCAACAACCAACAACCAACAACCAATAACCACCAATAACCAACAACCAATCAACAACCAACAACCAACAACCAACAACCACCAATCAACAATCAACAACCAACAACCAATAATCAACAACCAACAATCAACAACCAACAATCAACAACCAACAACCAACAACCAATAATCAACAACCAACAACCAACAACCAACAATCAACAACCAACAACCAATAATCAACAACCAACAACCAACAACCAACAATCAACAATCAACAACCAACAACCAACAATCAATAACCAACAACCAACAATCAACAACCAACAACCAACAACCAACAATCAACAATCAACAACCAACAACCAACAACCAATAACCACCAATAACCAACAACCAATCAACAACCAACAACCAACAACCAACAACCACCAATCAACAATCAACAACCAACAACCAATAATCAACAACCAACAATCAACAACCAACAATCAACAACCAACAACCAATAATCAACAACCAACAACCAACAACCAACAATCAACAACCAACAACCAATAATCAACAACCAACAATCAACAACCAACAATCAACAACCAACAACCAACAACCAACAACCAACAATCAACAACCAACAACCAACAACCAATAATCAACAACCAACAACCAATAATCAACAACCAACAATCAACAACCAATAACCAACAATCAACAACCAACAATCAACAATCAACAATCAACAACCAACAATCAACAACCAACAATCAACAACCAATAATCAACAACCAACAACCAACAATCAACAACCAATAACCAACAACCAACAATCAACAACCAACAATCAACAACCAACAACCAACAACCAACAACCAACAATCAACAACCAATAAGCTCATGTATGTGGCCCCACCCTGCAGCAGTAGTGCATGCAGCTCAGCGAGGGCCCCGGCTCCTTGGCGGGGGGGGCAGGGCCCAGGCAGACCGGGCAGGTGGGGGCGGAGCTAGAAGGTGGCTGAGGGTTCCTGCTCTCGAGTCCGGCGGCCGTGACGACGGTGTCGGGGTCGTCGGTGTAGCGCTGAACCAGGAGGTCCACATTCCACTTACAGTAGACCAGCAGGTGTTCAGCTCGGTCCAGGTCCAGACTCAGAGTCCCCGATACCTGAGGACAGAAAGGACAACATCACCTGTTTTTTGCCGTCTCTGTTTTGCATCTTTTTGTCTTGCTGGTCTTCTTTGTTATGTCTCTTTGTAGTCGGGTCGCGTCTCTTTGCGGTTGTTTTGCATTTCTTTGCGGTTTCCTGATTAACTTTCCAAATGTTAATCACTTCCAACAAGAAGATGTCACTGCAGTGAAAATAATCCCATCTCAGAGACATCTGTAAATGTCCTCCACTCGTCACTTTAATAACAAAAATCAAACTGAACAGCATGAGTCTCTCCCAGACACTCGATTCAAATATCTTTATTGACACAACAGTCTGACCTGTTGGACAGTCCTCTGCATCAGCTGATGGACTTCCTCCTGCGTCATCGTACGACCCATCGAGAAGAGAACCGCGTCCAGGACGCCGTCCTCGAACCGCCGAGGTGTTGAAATCAGACTGCAACACACACACACACACACACACACTTTAATAAGAGGGTTAATAAATCCATGTTTAAGATCAAATAAAACGCGTCATATGTTGTACAGATTGTAAAGCCCCGTGAGGCTGATTTGTGATTTTGGGTTCTATCAATAAATTGAATCACCAGAGCTTACGGATCTGGACTCAATTTAAATGTTTCATGCAGCACAATAATCAAAAGAATAGTAGAAAGACACAACAGGAGACATTGAACACATCTGTGTAGTGGGAGAGCTGATTTAAGTTTCATCTACATCATGATGTTCTCAATTCAATCAGATTTTGTTGCTTATAAATATTCATAATAGTTGAGATGAAATTCACCGTTTGTCTGCTTCTAAGAGATCCCTCACCAGCTTCCCACCACTGACTGACTGTTTTCGTTATTGTAAAAAAAATTACATCCATAGTTAATATTAAGTATTACATATTATAATGAATTGTGTTATTAAATTCATCCAGTCTGTAGTTTATTATTAAAAACCGAGAATAATAACTGACAAAACAGAAACTTGTTTAACACTTAATATTAAGAGTTATGACGATTTTTATTGTTTTGTTTGTGTGCAAAGTGATTCATTCAGAATGTCACATATATTACGAATAATTCTGGACATCTTCACAAACATGTGGTTTCTATTTAAACGTTTATTTGTTTGAAAGTTACATTTTGATTCTTTATGAATATCTAAGTTAAATTATCCTCATAAATCAGTCAATTATTAATGATCTTACTTATTCCAAAGAAGTCAAAAAACAACAAGCAAAAGTTTAAATCTTTTCTTTATTTTCTTTTTGTAGAAAATTAAACATTTTACATTTTGTCTGTTTTTGGAGGAATTACAGGACGAGACTTTAGTTTGAATGAGTCAGAAGAAGCTGAAGAACGTCACATAAATAAGAACTGAGCTCAGATCTGCTTTTATCTGAGAGAACAGAGGCGACACTTTATTTCACAATCACTTCCTCAAACGAACAGAGTGAAATGTGAAACCACAGCGAGAGCAGGAGGACGGCTTCTTAAAGGGACAGGACGGACACGAGGGGACGAAGATGAAGACAAACAGGAAACTGAAGCTTCTTCTTCGTGTCTGAAGAAACTAAATGAAGTTAAAACGACAGAGTTGACCGTCACAGGTCAGAAGTCACACCTGATGTCGGCCCCGTCGTCCTCCTTCCTGATATCGGTCTGGCTGAAGGAGAACTGGGCCTGGCCCTTCTGCGGCGTGGACGGATCCTCCGGCAGGTACTCCACGATGTGCGGGTTCTCCTCATTGCGGCGGACGCAGCCTTTGCCGATGACGTGCACGATGCAGGAGAGCACGTCACTGGTGCTGCAGCCGAAACGCCCGGCACCCCGAGGGCGAGACGCTTCCTGTCTCTGACACGAGTCCAGCACCTGGAGGGGGGACGGGGACATGTCGTATAACGTATCGTATAACATAACGTATCGTATAACGTATCGTATAATGTGTAGTATAATTTATCGTATATCGTATAACGTATCGTATAATTTATCGTATAACGCATCGTATAATTTATCGTATAACGTATCTTATAACGTATCGTATAACGTATCGTATAATTTATCTTATAACGTATCGTATAATTTATCGTATAACGTATCGTATAATTTATCATATAACGTATCGTATAACATGTCGTATAATTTATCGTATAACGTATCGTATAACGTATCGTATAATTTATCGTATAACGTATCGTATAACGTATCGTATAACGTATCGTATAACGCTGAATATCTATGATCAGAATCATTATAACTGTTATAACTGCTAGTGTGTAAAGGGAATACTGCTGCTAACAACCTGACGTGTTTAAAGTGTTTACAAACCAAATAGCAGTACTTTCAAAATAAAAGTGCACAATACACTACTTTAGAATTCATTATTGAACTTTGTGCATAACAATACGATTAATCGCGATTAAACATTGTAATCATTGCCCAGCACTAATATATAGTAGATCATCGTGACCTCTGACCTTTGTTTCAGTAGGTCGTTGCCGAGGTAACTAACCCGTCTCTGGGCGTCGGTTACGAACTTGGCAGACGAAGAAAATCCTCTGTTTAATCGTTGCCCAGCACTAAATATAATGTATCGTATAATATAACGTATCATATCATATATCGTATCGTATATCATGCATCGTATCGTATAATATAATGTATCGTATATTGTAGAATATATCGTATAATATAATATAATGTATCGTATAATATAATGTATCGCATCATATCTCGTATCGTATAATATAATGTATCGTATCATATATCGTATAATATAATGTATCGTATATTGTATAATATAATGTATCATATCGTATAATATAATGTATCACATCGTATATCGTATAATATAATGTATCGTATAATATAATGTATCGTATAATATAACGTATCGTATAATATAATGTATCGTATAATACAATGTATCGCATCGTATATCGTATAATATAATGTATCGTATAATGTATCGTATCATATATCGTATCGTATCATATAATGTATCGTATAATGTATCGTATCATGTATCGTATCATAAAATGTATCGTATCGTATAATGTATCGTATCGTATAATGTATCGTATCGTATAATGTATCGTATCGTATAATGTATCGTATCGTATAATATAATATAATGTATCGTATAATATAACGTATCGTATCGTATAATATAATATAATGTATCGTATAATATAACGTATCGTATCGTATAATATAATATAATGTATCGTATAATATAATGTATCGCATCGTATATCGTATAATATATCGTATAATGTATCGTATCATATATCGTATCGTATCATATAATGTATCGTATAATGTATCGTATAATGTATCGTATCATATATCGTATCGTATCGTATAATGTATCGTATCATATCATGTATCGTATCGTATAATGTATCGTATCATATATCGTATCGTATAATATAATGTATCGTATAATATAATGCATCGTATAATATAATGTATCGTATAGGGCTGCAACTAACGATTATTTTAATAATTGATTAATCGGGTGATTATTTCTTCGATTAATCGGATAAAAAATAAAAAAAAGCATTAATTTCCAACCCTTTATTCAAAAACAGAACCGATCTTCAGGTTGCTCCTTGAACATCCCTGAGCTGTTAAAGTAATAATTAAAAAACAAAAAAACAAATGAACTAACACAAAAAACATACACACGTGAACAAAAATGTATATTTTAGTTTAAAGGGACCTGAGCTGTCAGAACAATAAATAATTTATAAAAAATAAAGAAAAATACAAATCAGAAAACTGAACAGGATTTGTTTGAACGTCAGAACTTGTTCTCTGCACTACACTCACAAACTGAATCATCACCGTGGTGCTCCGTGCCATATTATGTCGCTTTTGCATATCTTGCAATGAACACACTTTTTAAATGTATTAAGTGTGAAATGCTCCCACACCTTGGACCACTGAGGTCGTACTGATTTCTCTGCCTCCGCCATGTTTCAGAACAACGTTACGGGTCCGATGCTCTTTCCTCTGTTGTAAATTGTTTGATCGCATGTTTACTTTTATTGTGAAGAGCATGAAAACGGAAGTGATTTTACTGTGAAGAGACAGGAAGTAGCATGATGCATGCTACGTGCTATGATACGACAACAATGACAACGATAAGTGAAAACCTAACGTATATGTCGGGTCTGTTCACGGTAACAGTTGTTAAACTGCAGTTTTCAGGAAGTAAAGTGTTCCGTTGAAAACCAGACGTGTGTTGGTCGTCAGTAGAAGCTCCACTTCACAACAACCTGCGCTCTGCTCTGCTCTGTTTTTCCTTTTTTTTCTCAAACATCTCCGCGACTTATTGAGTGGCGTAATAATCGCGCGACGCAACGAATCGATAATGAAATTTGATAATCGATAATGAAAACTATTTTAATAATCGATTATTATCGATTTGTTGTTGCAGCCCTAGTATCCTATAACATATCGTATGATTAAACTTGAAACGTGGTCATAGAGCTTTGGAACTACACTTCCCATGATGCTTTGGGGGAAGCACCAACCTTGAAGACGAGGTTGTCGATGTGCATCTCCTTCTCCCGCTTCATGATGTGGACGATCAGACAGTAGATGTAGTTCCTCTTCCTCTCCAGCGTGCCGGCGACGTCCTCGTCCACGTTCAGGTACGTCTGTCTGGGCAGCAGCTGGACGGACGCGGGGACGCCGTCCACACTGAGAGACGCCACCTGCTGGTTCACCTGCAATACACCTGAGAGCAGACGGGGGGGGGGGGGGGGGGGTGAGTCAGGGCGGAGGATGAGGATGAAGAGGATGTCATTGTTCATGAGGAGTCTGACCCTGGAGAGGCTCCTCAGGCAGGCTGCAGGTCAGAGGTCCTCCGTCACTGATGAGAGGCAGCAGAGCGTGAAGCAGGACGGCAGCTGATAGGCTGGTGGCCTGGAGCAGAGCCTCCACCGGAACCTCCTGTAGAGAGCCCACGGTCAGTGAACGCACCACCACACACAGGTTATATCACGTTAAAAATCAGAGAGCCCACGGTCAGTGAATGCACCACCACACACAGGTTATATCACGTTATACATCAGATATATAAAATTACACCGCCGAACAGCATGCTGGGTACAGCTCGCTAGCTAGCTAGCTAGCCCGCTAGCACAACAGTCTGCTAGCAGCTGGGAGAGGATCCGTCGCTACAGTAACGTTACATGAAAGAACAGGACAGAGCGATGCAGGAGGAACAAAGACAGACCGGAGATGCACCGATAGAGTCTGAGCCCAAGAGAGGAGCTGGCTCTGCTGTTTGGACGTGTTCGGGTTTTAACAAATCTGACGTTTTGTGAGTTTGTCGAGCCACTGTTGTTGCCGCAGGTGGTAACACAGATCAACTTACTCCATCACCTCAGCAGAAAACATGAGTTGGAATACCAAGAGTGCGATGACGGTCGTCAACCAGTAACGTTAGCGCGAGTGAAGCAGTGAAGCTAAAGGGTCACACATCGCTTGAAGAGGCATTAGCTCGAGGCTGCATATGACAAGAAGAGCAAGCGGTGGAGCGACATTACCAACGCAATAAGGATGCAGCTCTGCAAGGACCTGGTCCCGCTACAGACAGTCGAGAGACTCAGAGCAATGATTAAAACACTGGATTCAAGGTACGTCTGACCGGGGCCACAACACTTCAGCCAAACTGCTATCCCAACATCAGAGGAACAAACCAGCACCCCCTCTCGTGAGCAACGCCTTCATACATGAAGACATGAACATGTTGTATATTCCATGTACTCCTGACAGTAGAGTAAGCCTCTATAAACATATAGAAAAACAATACCGTGATATACCGTGAAACCGCCAGAATCTTAAAAATACCGTGAAACACGTTTTTGGTCGTACCGCCCAGCACTATCAGAGAGCCCACGGTCAGGGAATGCACCACCACAAGTTATATACTATAATATATCATGTTATATATCAGAGAGCTCACGGTCAGTGAATACGTATAATACATCGTACAACATATCGTATAACATATCGTATCATATATCGTACAACACATCGTACAACATATCGTATCATATATCGTATAATACATCGTATAATACATTGTATAATACATCGTACAACATATTGTATCGTATCATGTATCGTATATCGTATCACATATCATATATCGTACAATACATCGTATCATACATCGTATAACATATCGTATCATACATCGTATCACATATTGTAGAATACATCATATAATATATCGCACAACATATTGTATAATAGATCGTACAATATATTGTATAATATATCGTACAACATATTGTATAATAAATCGTATCATATATCGTACAACGTATCATATAATACATCGTATAACATATCGTGTAACGTATCATTGATATCGTACAACATATCGTATCATACATCTTATAACATATCGTATCATATATTGAATAACATATCGTATAATATATCGTACAACATATCGTACAACATATTGTAGAATACATTGTATAATATATCGTACATCATATATCGTACATCGTATAACATATCGTATCATATATCGTACAACATATCTTATCATATATCGTACAACATATCGTATAATACATCGTACAATACATCGTATAACATATCGCATCATATATCGTACACCATATCGTACAATACATCGTACAATACATCGTACAACATATCTTATCATATATCGTACAACATATCTTATCATATATCGTACAATACATCGTACAATACATCGTACAATACATCGTACAACATATCTTATCATATATCGTACAACATATCTTATCATATATCGTACAACATATCGTATAATACATCGTACAATACATCGTACAATACATCGTACAATACATCGTACAACACATCGTACAACACATCGTATCATATATCGTATAATACATCGTATCACGTGTCACCTGTTGGCTGTTGAGCTGCAGCAGGATGAACATCTGCAGAGTGGAGACGTGAAGCTTCCAGCAGCCAAACTGAAGCTCAGCGTGACCGAGCCAAGTCCACTGGAGACGGCGAGGCTTCCAGTGACTGAGGCCGAACATGGACTGACCTGGAGACACACATCATACTGGTTATACTGGTCATACTTGTTAATGACCGAGTGTGGAACTGGGCGAACTGGTTACTGACTGAGTGAACGGGTTACTGACTGTGAGTGTGGAACTGGGTGAACTGGTTACTGACTGTGAGTGTAGAACTGGGTGAACTGGTTACTGACTGAGTGAACGGGTTACTGACTGAGTGAACTGGTTACTGACTGTGAGTGTAGAACTGGGTGAACTCGTTACTGAATGTGAGTGTAGAACTGGGTGAACTGGTTACTGACTGAGTGAACGGGTTACTGACTGTGAGTGTAGAACTGGGTGAACTGGTTACTGACTGAGTGAACGGGTTACTGACTGAGTGAACGGGTTACTGACTGAGTGAACTGGTTACTGACTGTGAGTGTAGAACTGGGTGAACTGGTTACTGACTGAGTGAACTGGTTACTGACTGTGAGTGTAGAACTGGGTGAACTGGTTACTGACTGAGTGAACGGGTTACTGACTGAGTGAACGGGTTACTGACTGAGTGAACTGGTTACTGACTGTGAGTGTAGAACTGGGCGAACTGGTTCAGGTAGGAGCAGAGTTCGTCTGGAAACTGTTTTGTGGGTTCGTCCAGGAAGCAGAGCGAGGACACGGCCCAGCAGCGTGGAGACAGAACCAGAACCTGGACCTCCACCTCCTCCTCTGACTCCGCCCACTCCTCCTCCATCATCTGCAGAAACAACAAAAGGAAAAACAGGATCAAACACATGTGTCAGTGTCATGTCAACTCAAACACGTTGAACCAAAACAACCCGGAGAAGGTTGTGTGGGTTTTTTGCCGACCTGGTCGTGCTCCTGCAGGCATCGATCCAGCTGCTGCAGGCGATACAGGTGGAACTCCTGCTGCAGCTCCGCCGACTCGCTCAGGTTCTTCAACATCTGCTGAGGGAACCGACTCGGGAAGCAGCTGCCGATCTGATCGATGACGGCGCTCTCCAGCCACACGTTCCCCTGAGCCAGCAGCCGGTCGCCCAGGTAGTACCTGAGAGGCAGAGCAGAGGGATTCGGTAAGAAGCCGTCGGCGCTGTAGGACCGGCGGCGGTTCGGCGTGGCGGCGTTCACACCTGTAGAAGTGCTCGAAGGTGTTGGCGAGCTCCAGACCCGACAGGAAGAGCATTGGCTCCAAGAACTGCTGCAGACGCTCCAGAGTCTCCACGCTGCCCGAAGAAGAGCCGCTCACCTGGATGGTGACGTCGATGTACTGAGAGAACCGCTCACTCACCTGAGACACACACACACAGTGATACATACAGACACAAAAAGTCCAGAAATGAAAGGTCGGTCCGTCCGTCCGTCTGACTCACGTGCATGGCTCTGAGGATGGACAGCTGCAGCAGGGCGGAGGAGAATCCGTGTCTGAGAGCGAGGACGAATGCGGTCTGCTGACCGAACAGCTCTTCCATGGCGTTCTTCAGCCGGAGGTACAGAGTCCGGTACCGCTCCACGAAGTCCGGCAGACTGCAGCTGGACTCCAGAAACCTCTTCACCTGAGGGGACAGAGACCACCTGTGTGAAGACAGACAGACATGTGAGAGGTTCCCTCTTTAGACCCTCTGGTCTGAGCGTTACCTGGCGCTGTACCACTCCCTGCCAGCAGAGAGCAATGCCCGCGATGCTGCTGCTGCTCTTCACTCTGGGCCTGGCTGAGGAGGACGAGGAGGAGGAAGAGGAGGCCGATGTTTCTTTATTCTTACCCTCTTTACCGTCTGCAACACAAATGTTAAAAAACTGAATTTTTTTCTTGATGCACTTCGTCATCGTTGAATTCAAATCTTTAAAAAAAATAAAAACATAAAATGATAAAACTGCAGCCAGAAACAAAAAGATAAAGCAGTGCAGTCTCTGTTCTGTTCCTTCTGAAAATAAACCGCGTCAGCGCTACAGATGGGGACAGGAAGTCAGCTTGTCAAAATAAGAGCGGTGCAAAACTGAAAGAAAAGACTTCAGGTTTGTTTTAAAAGAGGCTGAATGTGTTCAGTCAGTTCAGACGAGCATATTGCTCTCGTTCACATATTCTAATAATTATTATTTATTAAAATCATATTTCACAAGTAAAATATGTAGAAAAACATCCAGAAAAATATTTTAGTAAAATCTGAGTTTTTTTACTGACAGTTTGTTACTTTGGTTTCTTTACTAATTGAGATTTTACACAGAAAAGATGTTTCAACACTATACGAAGTACTTCAACCTGCTACAACTGTAAAATCCTGCATTTCATGAATGCATCAGCCGCAGTAATCTAATGGTAGAAGAGTATTTTTAGTACTTTACTTAATGAGTGTTTAACTCAGCCTTTATTGTGAAACTTCCGGTCCTCATGTGGACGCGTGAGGTGTTACAGAACAGAGTGTAAACAAACAGCAGACCTCCGACGTTACTTACTCTTCAGCTCTTTGCTTCGGTTGAGACCTTCTGAAAACAGAATAAATTCTTTAGACACTCTTCATGGTTCTTGTGATGTCACTGTGATGTCACGCCTCAGGTGTTCACAGCGGACTCACTTGATTTGACCGGCGGTTTGAGCTCCTCCCCGTCCAGCCGGCTGGTGTCCACGTGGACCAGCAGGTGTGTGAGGCGCCTCACTCTGGAGTTAAAGATGGCCGCCCGGCTTTTACAGCGCCGGGTGGACTCGGCGTTACCCAGGTACTCACTGAGCAGCCAGGACAAGGGGCTGGACGCTGAGGATTCTGGGTAAACACAGAGAGAGTGTGTTCGTGAGCTGGTAGAGCCATCTTTGTGGGGACCAAGTTCAGACGTTGTTATGAGGACATTAGTGTGTGTGTGTGTGTGCGTGTGTACCTGACAGAGTGATGCTGTGTGTGTGTGTGTGTGTACCTGACAGAGTGATGCTGTGTGTGTGTGTGTGTGTGTGTGTGTGTGTACCTGACAGAGTGATGCTGTGTGTGTGTACCTGACAGAGTGATGCTGTGTGTGTGTGTGTGTGTACCTGACAGAGTGATGCTGTGTGTGTGTGTGTGTGTACCTGACAGAGTGATGCTGTGTGTGTGTGTACCTGACAGAGTGATGCTGTGTGTGTGTGTGCGTATGTACCTGACAGAGTGATGCTGTGTGTGTGTGTGTGTGCGTATGAACCTGACAGAGTGACGCTGCGTGTGTGTGTGTACCTGACAGAGTGATGCTGTGTGTGTGTGTACCTGACAGAGTGATGCTGTGTGTGTGTGTGTACCTGACAGAGTGATGCTGTGTGTGTGCGTGTGTACCTGACAGAGTGATGCTGTGTGTGTGTGTGTACCTGACAGAGTGATGCTGTGTGTGTGTGTACCTGACAGAGTGATGCTGTGTGTGTGTGTGTACCTGACAGAGTGATGCTGTGTGTGTGTGTACCTGACAGAGTGATGCTGTGTGTGTGTGTGTACCTGACAGAGTGATGCTGTGTGTGTGCGTGTGTACCTGACAGAGTGATGCTGTGTGTGTGTGTGTGTGTACCTGACAGAGTGATGCTGTGTGTGTGTGTGTGTGTGCGTGTGCACCTGACAGAGTGATGCTGTGTGTGTGTGTGTACCTGACAGAGTGATGCTGTGTGTGTGTACCTGACAGAGTGATGCTGTGTGTGTACCTGACAGAGTGATGCTGTGTGTGTGTGTGTACCTGACAGAGTGATGCTGTGTGTGTGTGTGTACCTGACAGAGTGATGCTGTGTGTGTGTACCTGACAGAGTGATGCTGTGTGTGTGTACCTGACAGAGTGATGCTGTGTGTGTGTACCTGACAGAGTGATGCTGTGTGTGTGTGTGTGTGTGTGTGCGTGTGTACCTGACAGAGTGATGCTGTGTGTGTGTGTGTGTGCGTGTGTACCTGACAGAGTGATGCTGTGTGTGCGTGTGCACCTGACAGAGTGATGCTGTGTGTGTGTGTACCTGACAGAGTGATGCTGTGGACGATGGGAGTGATCAGAGCCTCCCAGCAGGTCCGACCCAGAGCTTCAGAAGCCTCGGGGTCCGGCAGGAAACGATCAGCAAACATCTGCTCGTGTCTCAGAGCGCTGTTCAGTCTGAACACAGTGTGTGACAGCAGTAGTATCAGCAGAGTGTTACAGTACAAACAGGACTATAGTCGGGGCGGCTCAGGTCTATAGTCGGGGCCGGCTCAGGTCTATGGTCGGGGCCGGCTCAGGTCTATGGTCGGGGCGGCTCAGGTCTATGGTCGGGGCGGCTCAGGTCTATGGTCGGGGCCGGCTCAGGTCTATGGTCGGGGCCGGCTCAGGTCTATAGTCAGGGCGGCTCAGGTCTATGGTCGGGGCGGCTCAGGTCTATGGTCGGGGCCGGCTCAGGTCTATGGTCGGGGCCGGCTCAGGTCTATGGTCGGGGCGGCTCAGGTCTATGGTCGGGGCGGCTCAGGTCGATAGTCGGGGCCGGCTCAGGACTATAGTCGGGGCGGCTCAGGTCGATAGTCGGGGCCGGCTCAGGTCGATAGTCGGGGCCGGCTCAGGTCTATAGTCGGGCCGGCTCAGGTCTATAGTCGGGCCGGCTCAGGTCTATAGTCGGGCCGGCTCAGGTCTATAGTCGGGGCCGGCTCAGGTCTATAGTCGGGGCCGGCTCAGGTCTATAGTCGGGGCCGGCTCAGGTCTATAGTCGGGGCCGGCTCAGGTCTATAGTCGGGGCGGCTCAGGTCTATAGTCGGGCCGGCTCAGGTCTATAGTCGGGCCGGCTCAGGTCTATAGTCGGGCCGGCTCAGGTCTATAGTCGGGCCGGCTCAGGTCTATAGTCGGGCCGGCTCAGGTCTATAGTCGGGCCGGCTCAGGTCTATAGTCGGGGCGGCTCAGGTCTATAGTCGGGGCGGCTCAGGTCTATGGTCGGGGCGGCTCAGGTCTATAGTCGGGGCCGGCTCAGGTCTATAGTCGGGCCGGCTCAGGTCTATAGTCGGGGCCGGCTCAGGTCTATAGTCGGGCCGGCTCAGGTCTATGGTCGGGGCGGCTCAGGTCTATAGTCGGGGCCGGCTCAGGTCTATGGTCGGGGCGGCTCAGGTCTATGGTCGGGGCGGCTCAGGTCTATAGTCGGGGCCGGCTCAGGTCTATAGTCGGGCCGGCTCAGGTCTATGGTCGGGCCGGCTCAGGTCTATGGTCGGGGCGGCTCAGGTCTATAGTCGGGGCGGCTCAGGTCTATAGTCGGGCGGCTCAGGTCTATAGTCGGGCGGCTCAGGTCTATAGTCGGGCGGCTCAGGTCTATAGTCGGGCGGCTCAGGTCTATAGTCGGGGCGGCTCAGGTCTATAGTCGGGGCGGCTCAGGTCTATAGTCGGGGCGGCTCAGGTCTATGGTCGGGGCGGCTCAGGTCTATGGTCGGGGCGGCTCAGGTTTACTACAGTTTTAACAGTGTTATTACATTATTAGCAGTTATAAGTTATAACTGTGTATTTACTGCATTATTACAGTGTTATTGAAGTATTTACTTGTTGAAGAGCTGCAGCAGCTGCATCTTGTCCTCCATCACCTCTTGACACCAGGTGTGGGCCTTGGTGCTGTAGAACAGGTAAGTTCTACAGCACAGCTGCTCCTTGAACACCGGCCAGAACGTCGGCTTCGGACCCAGAACCTCGAAACCGTGGACCCGAGTGTCGATGCCACCCTATCAGAGAGAGGAGCCAGTAGACGGGAGGGAGGAGCCAGTAGACGGGAGGGAGGGAGGGAGTGAGTAGACGGGAGGGAGGGAGGGAGTCAGTAGACGCGAGGGAGGGAGACAGTGGGCGGGAGGGAGGGAGACAGTAGATGCGAGGGAGGGAGGGAGGGAGAGAGACAGTGGGAGGGAGGGAGACAGTAGACGGGAGGGAGGGAGGGAGACAGTGGGAGGGAGGGAGGGAGACAGTGGGAGGGAGGGAGGGAGACAGTGGGAGGGAGGGAGGGAGACAGTGGGAGGGAGGGAGGGAGACCGGGGAGGGAGGGAGGGAGTCAGTAGACGCGAGGGAGGAGCCAGTAGATGGGAGGGAGGGAGGGAGACAGTAGACGGGAGGGAGGGAGGGAGTCAGTAGACGTGAGGGAGGAGCCAGTAGACGTGAGGGAGGGAGGGAGTCAGTAGACGTGAGGGAGGGAGGGAGTCAGTAGACGCGAGGGAGGGAGGGAGTCAGTAGACGCGAGGGAGGAGCCAGTAGACGTGAGGGAGGGAGGGAGTCAGTAGACGTGAGGGAGGGAGGGAGTCAGTAGACGCGAGGGAGGAGCCAGTAGACGTGAGGGAGGGAGGGAGTCAGTAGACGTGAGGGAGGGAGGGAGTCAGTCGACGGGAGGGGGGAAGACAGTAGACGGGAGGGAGGGAGACAGACGACGGGAGGGGGGAAGACAGTAGACGGGAGGGAGGGAGACAGTACAAACCTGCTGACATCTTTTGACCCTGATCTGGATGATGGACCAGAACCTGGTCATGTTCTCCAGGAGAACCACCCGACTGGCCGACGGAGTCACATTCACCTGCGTATAAACATACACACACACGTGAGTTTTGGGGTGAAGTCACCACAGCCTTCATCAGAGAGGAGGAGGAGGAGGCTCACCGTGTTCAGTTCTGTGTTGATGTTGGTCGGGTCGTCTCCCCCCAGAACCAGGACCCGGGCCGGCATGTAGCTCGAGTCCTCGCTGGCCACCTGGACGGCCAGTTGTCTAAATACACAACAAAGGTTCATATTCCTGCTGAACCGGGGTTTAAACTGCAGATTAACTTAAACATCCTCCATGTTTAAACTGCAGGTTAACTTAAACATCCTCCATGTTTAAACTCCAGGTTAACTTAAATATCCTCCATGTTTAAACTCCAGGTTAACTTAAACATCCTCCATGTTTAAACTCCAGGTTAACTTAAACATCCTCCATGTTTAAACTCCAGGTTAACTTAAACATCCTCCATGTTTAAACTGCAGATTAACTTAAATATTCTCCATGTTTAAACTCCAGGTTAACTTAAACATCCTCCATGTTTAAACTGCAGGTTAACTTAAACATCCTCCATGTTTAAACTCCAGGTTAGCTTAAATATTCTCCATGTTTAAACTGCAGGTTAACTTAAACATCCTCCATGTTTAAACTGCAGGTTAACTTAAACATCCTCCATGTTTAAACTGCAGGTTAACTTAAACATCCTCCATGTTTAAACTGCAGGTTAACTTAAACATCCTCCATGTTTAAACTGCAGGTTAACTTAAACATCCTCCATGTTTAAACTGCAGATTAACTTAAACATCCTCCATGTTTAAACTGCAGGTTAACTTAAACATCCTCCATGTTTAAACTCCAGGTTAACTTAAACATCCTCCATGTTTAAACTGCAGGTTAACTTAAACATCCTCCATGTTTAAACTCCAGGTTAACTTAAACATCCTCCATGTTTAAACTGCAGGTTAACTTAAACATCCTCCCTGTTTAAACTGCAGGTTAACTTAAACATCCTCTGCAGGTTAACTTAAACATCCTCCATGTTTAAAATGCAGGTTAACTTAAACATCCTCCATGTTTAAAATGCAGGTTAACTTAAACATCCTCCATGTTTAAACTCCAGGTTAACTTAAACATCCTCTATGTTTAAACTGCAGATTAATTTAAACAGCCTCCATGTTTAAACTGCAGGTTAACTTAAACATCCTCCATGTTTAAACTGCAGGTTAACTTAAACATCCTCCATGTTTAAACTGCAGGTTAACTTAAACATCCTCCATGTTTAAACTCCAGGTTAACTTAAACATCCTCCATGTTTAAACTGCAGATTAATTTAAACATCCTCCATGTTTAAACTGCAGATTAACTTAAACATCCTCCATGTTTAAACTGCAGGTTAACTTAAACATCCTCCATGTTTAAACTCCAGGTTAACTTAAACATCCTCCATGTTTAAACTGCAGATTAACTTAAACATCCTCCATGTTTAAACTGCAGGTTAACTTAAACATCCTCCATGTTTAAACTGCAGATTAATTTAAACATCCTCCATGTTTAAACTGCAGATTAACTTAAACATCCTCCATGTTTAAACTGCAGGTTAACTTAAACATCCTCCATGTTTAAACTGCAGGTTAACTTAAACATCCTCCATGTTTAAACTGCAGGTTAACTTAAACATCCTCTGCAGGTTAACTTAACCATCCTCCATGTTTAAACTGCAGGTTAACTTAAACATCCTCCATGTTTAAACTGCAGGTTAACTTAAACATCCTCCATGTTTAAACTGCAGGTTAACTTAAACATCCTCCATGTTTAAAATGCAGGTTAACATAAACATCCTCCATGTTTAAACTCCAGGTTAACTTAAACATCCTCCATGTTTAAACTGCAGATTAACTTAAACATCCTCCATGTTTAAACTCCAGGTTAGCTTAAACATTCTCCATGTTTAAACTGCAGGTTAACTTAAATATTCTCCATGTTTAAACTCCAGGTTAACTTAAACATCCTCCATGTTTAAACTCCAGGTTAACTTAAACATCCTCTGCAGGTTAACTTAAACATCCTCCATGTTTAAACTCCAGGTTAGCTTAAATATTCTCCATGTTTAAACTGCAGGTTAACTTAAACATCCTCCATGTTTAAACTGCAGGTTAACTTAAACATCCTCCATGTTTAAACTCCAGGTTAGCTTAAATATTCTCCATGTTTAAACTGCAGGTTAACTTAAACATCCTCCATGTTTAAACTGCAGGTTAACTTAAACATCCTCCATGTTTAAACTGCAGGTTAACTTAAACATCCTCCATGTTTAAACTGCAGGTTAACTTAAACATCCTCCTATGTTTAAACTGCAGGTTAACATTAAACATCCTCCATGTTTAAACTCCAGGTTAACTTAAACATCCTCCATGTTTAAAATGCAGGTTAACATTAAACATCCTCCATGTTTAAACTGCAGGTTAACTTAAACATCCTCCATGTTTAAACTGCAGATTAACTTAAACATCCTCCATGTTTAAACTGCAGGTTAACTTAAACATCCTCCATGTTTAAACTGCAGGTTAACTTAAACATCCTCCATGTTTAAACTGCAGGTTAACTTAAACATCCTCCATGTTTAAACTCCAGGTTAACTTAAACATCCTCCATGTTTAAACTCCATGTTAACTTAAACATCCTCCATGTTTAAACTGCAGATTAACTTAAACATCCTCCATGTTTAAACTGCAGGTTAACTTAAACATCCTCCATGTTTAAACTGCAGATTAACTTAAACATCCTCCATGTTTAAACTCCAGGTTAACTTAAACATCCTCCATGTTTAAACTGCAGGTTAACTTAAACATCCTCCATGTTTAAACTGCAGATTAACTTAAACATCCTCCATGTTTAAACTGCAGATTAACTTAAACATCCTCCATGTTTAAACTGCAGATTAACTTAAACATCCTCCATGTTTAAACTGCAGGTTAACTTAAACATCCTCCATGTTTAAACTGCAGATTAACTTAAACATCCTCCATGTTTAAACTGCAGATTAACTTAAACATCCTCCATGTTTAAACTGCAGGTTAACTTAAACATCCTCCATGTTTAAACTGCAGGTTAACTTAAACATCCTCCATGTTTAAACTGCAGATTAATTTAAACATCCTCCATGTTTAAACTGCAGGTTAACTTAAACATCCTCCATGTTTAAACTCCAGGTTAACTTAAACATCCTCCATGTTTAAACTGCAGGTTAACTTAAACATCCTCCATGTTTAAACTGCAGATTAACTTAAACATCCTCCATGTTTAAACTGCAGATTAACTTAAACATCCTCCATGTTTAAACTGCAGATTAACTTAAACATCCTCCATGTTTAAACTGCAGGTTAACTTAAACATCCCCTATGTTTAAACTGCAGATTAACTTAAACATCCTCCATGTTTAAACTGCAGATTAACTTAAACATCCTCCATGTTTAAACTGCAGATACCCCGCTGTTTTCTGAGCAGGTGGAGGACATGTGTTCAGATCTCAGCCTCTTGTACCTGATGACGACTCCTTTGTGCATGTAGATGTTGATGAAGTGTGAGCCGGTGCAGCCGTTGGACTCCCAGTAGGTTTTGGGGTTCTTGTCGGTCAGCTTGTTAGCTCGATGGTGATTGGATGAAACCTCCACCTTCTCCCAGCACTTGTCCTCCTTGAGCTCCACGCTGGAGCCTGAACACAGCACGTTATCTTCATTTTAAATTACAGCATTTACGACTTTCTCGGATGTTAAGTGAGAAGAAAAGACGGATGGTCGACTGTGAACCGACCTTGGCAGAGGTTCCTGAGGAACACGTCGAAGAACGGGATGTTGATCGGCTGATGGCTGCGGCGATGCTCCTCGATCTGACCCAACACCAGCTGACAGGAAACAGAAGCATTGCTCAACCTGAGAGGCTCTCTGTGGGTGATGATGAATAGTGGTTCCTCCCGGGTCAGACTGTATTCTGCGTACCTGGATGCATCCGGCCAGCACGCTGGTGGTCATCTTCTTGTAGAGGCTGGCGTACTTCTCACAGTCGGCGATGAGGTCTCTGAGCTCGCTGACCTGCAGCAGGTTGGTGCTGTGTTTGTCCAGAACTTTAACCAGAGCCTCTTTGGTCCCCAGGCGACACATCACCACCGTGTAGTCCTTGTTCAGGGACGCCAGCCGGTACAGGAACCGGATGAACAGCTGGACCACCTAGAAACACCCAATCACAAGGGGGGGTTAGCGTAGAAGCCAGAGGCGGTCTCAGCGTGCCCCCCACCTCCTCCTCCTGGTCTGAACCCACCTCTCTGTCGCTGATAAAGGCCGTCATGGAGGACAGGCAGGGCTCGATGCTCTCGTGCCACGGCAGCATGTCCTCCTGGTAGTTGTCTAGGAACTTGTTCAGGATCCTGCAGGAGACAAAAACAGCCAATCAGACGAGCGCCGCATCATCATCATCATCGTCGTCGTCGTCGGGTCGGAGGTCACAGGTACCTGAGGATGGACAGCTGGACGGCCCGGTCGGCTCGGTGCTGCTCCATCAGACGGACCAGATCCTGATAAGTGTCCCGACTGTGAGTCACCTGAGATGACGACATCATCAACATGAGGCGATAAAATCAACGTCACCGATTGGATCAATGCCTCTGAACATGAACGGATCAATAAGTGGACCGGTACCTGGCTGCGCTCCTCCAGCTGAGAGGTGTCGTCACACAGCAGCTGCTCCAGAGTCTGGATCACCTCCTTAGTGGCCGACAGCTCCTTCAGACTCACCACCAACATCTGCAGCTCCGTGTCCTTAAAGTCCAGCTGCTCATGACTCTCTGAGCACCACAGAAGAAGAGCGGATTATAGATCATATACAATTAAATATCTGGTGTCAATATGACGGCCATGGAAATGATTGGGATTATTAAACACATAATATAGTGTTGGTTCTGTTGCCCCCTGTTGACTAAAGTGGGCGTGTCTCTGAGCAAAGAAAGCCTTCAGAAAACATCTCGTTCTACTGCAGCAGGTCTGACAGTCCGACCCTCTCAGTCCTGGTTCAGGTTCTTCTGTGACTTCCTTCCCTCCAGCGGGTCCAGCAATAAGTCCTGGGTGTCCAGCAGAGAGGAGAAGCTCTGCTCCTGGAAGAGGAAGAGGAAGAGGAAGAGGAGGAGACGCTGATGCTGCCGGGAGCTGAGCTCTCCTCCTCCCTCCGGAGCTCCTGGACCTGGGTCTGTCCACGTGGACCGGTCTCTGCTGGAGGACCTGGGTCTGTCCACGTGGACCGGTCTCTGCTGGAGGATCTGGGTCTGTCCACGGTGGACCGGTCTCTGCTGGAGGACCTGGGTCTGTCCACGTGGACCGGTCTCTGCTGGAGGATCTGGGTCTGTCCACGTGGACCGGTCTCTGCTGGAGGACCTGGGTCTGTCCACGTGGACCGGTCTCTGCTGGAGGACCTGGGTCTGTCCACGTGGACCGGTCTCTGCTGGAGGATCTGGGTCTGTCCACGGTGGACCGGTCTCTGCTGGAGGATCTGGGTCTGTCCACGGTGGACCGGTCTCTGCTGGAGGATCTGGGTCTGTCCACGGTGGACCGGTCTCTGCTGGAGGACCTGGGTCTGTCCACGGTGGACCGGTCTCTGCTGGAGGACCTGGGTCTGTCCACGTGGACCGGTCTCTGCTGGAGGACCTGGGTCTGTCCACGGTGGACCGGTCTCTGCTGGAGGACCTGGGTCTGTCCACGTGGACCGGTCTCTGCTGGAGGACCTGGGTCTGTCCACGGTGGACCGGTCTCTGCTGGAGGATCTGGGTCTGTCCACGTGGACCGGTGTCTGCTGGAGGATCTGGGTCTGTCCACGTGGACCGGTCTCTGCTGGAGGATCTGGGTCTGTCCACGTGGACCGGTCTCTGCTGGAGTCTGGGCTGAGCTTAACTATATAGAAATAGACCATCTTCTCGCTGATGCTTGTTCACACAGCAGAGGTCTTCAACAGGGGGTCCGCAGCCCCTAGGGGGTCCGCGGAGGTACTGCAGGGGGTCCGCGGAATGTTTGGATGACTAAACAATTTTTTTTGTTTTTCCCCAAAACATGAATGTGTCATTATTGTAATAGTTCAGTATTGTATGAAAGATAACAGGTATGTTTATGCATGGCAGTGGCACTAATAGACCATCACTCATTTTAGTTTCCACATTTATGTTTAAAATAAAAACATCAGTTTGAATATCTTGTATTATTATCATGCAATTAACAGACAATGTTGATGTTGGCATTGATATCAGCTGTTTATAAATGCAGTGGCACGGCCCCCTACTCACTGTACCTCACACATGTTTAACATAACATGAATACATGAACCTGTGCAGTATATGAATAGCTTCGTACTGAACGCACAATAAAGAGGTATGTGTATACACGGCACTAGGACCATTTAATATAAAACACAATGTTATACAATATATATATAGTCGGGGGTCCCTGCGCCATCTCTATCAGTTTGGGGGTCCTTAGCCTGAAGACCCGTGATTTAGAGGATCAGGACTACACAGAGACTGGTTCAGATAAAGATACAGTTGACTGTGAGGTCATGTGACTGACCTTTGCTCTGCAGCTTGTGCACCATGGAGATGTGGTTGAGGGCGATGATGGCCAGCATGGTCTCTGCACTGGACAGAGTGAGACACTTCTTCAGGACGGCGGGGACGCCAGCAGACACCAGCTGCTCCGCCAGACTCTTGTGGTTGGAGATCAGCATGATGACCACCAGCAGGCCGCTCCGCACCGACAGCAAGCAGCTGGAGAGCAGAGGACACAAAGGCAGCAACTTACCCTTTAGTCTGCATGAGGTCAAAGGCAGCAACTTACCCTTTAGTCTGCAGCATGAGGTCGAAGGCAGCAACTTACCCTTTAGTCTGCAGCATGAGGTCGAAGGCAGCAACTTACCCTTTAGTCTGCATGAGGCCGAAGGCAGCAACTTACCCTTTAGTCTGCAGCATGAGGCCGAAGGCAGCAACTTACCCTTTAGTCTGCATGAGGCCGAAGGCAGCAACTTACCCTTTAGTCTGCATGAGGCCGAAGGCAGCAACTTACCCTTTAGTCTGCATGAGGCCGAAGGCAGCAACTTACCCTTTAGTCTGCATGAGGTCAAAGGCAGCAACTTACCCTTTAGTCTGCAGCATGAGGCCGAAGGCAGCAACTTACCCTTTAGTCTGCATGAGGCCGAAGGCAGCAACTTACCCTTTAGTCTGCATGAGGCCGAAGGCAGCAACTTACCCTTTAGTCTGCATGAGGCCGAAGGCAGCAACTTACCCTTTAGTCTGCATGAGGCCGAAGGCAGCAACTTACCCTTTAGTCTGCAGCATGAGGCCGAAGGCAGCAACTTACCCTTTAGTCTGCAGCATGAGGCCGAAGGCAGCAACTTACCCTTTAGTCTGCAGCATGAGGCCGAAGGCAGCAACTTACCCTTTAGTCTGCAGCATGAGGCCGAAGGCAGCAACTTACCCTTTAGTCTGCAGCATGAGGCCGAAGGCAGCAACTTACCCTTTAGTCTGCAGCATGAGGTCGATGGCGGCAGGGACGGCTCCCAGCAGGCCCTTGGAGCCTTCGGGCGTGGCCGAGCCGATGCTGGCGAAGATCTCCAACATCATCTGAGTGCCGGACTCTGAGAGCGGGAGGCTGCTGCTGCAGACGCTGTGCAGGTCGTGTTTACTGGCTCCAGAGATCACCTTCAGAGTCTGACAACAACAACAACAACACACCTGTCACACACCTTTCTCTCCACTTACACCCGAGGAGATATGAGGAAGGAGGTCTCACCGCGAGCGCCAGCTGCTGGACGTGAGTGACGGTGGAGAACTCCTGCATGCAGCACAGGACGGCTTTGACTCCGCCCTCGGTGGCGAAGGAGACCCTCCACTCGTACTTCAGCATGAGGAGGTGGGTGAGTCTGAGCGTGCTGACCACCAGGTCTTTGGAGGACGCGCCCAGCAGCTCCACCAGCAGCTTCAGCACCTTGTCGCTGAGGGGGGACGGACAAACACCAACACTGAGCATCAGTCGGGACTTTGGTACCCAGAGATACTGTCTATTACCCTCCGGCTCTGTGTATTTCCTGGAGTGTTTTAGCGATGGGCCCCGTCTCTGTAATGGATTCTCACCGTATGGTCTGGGCGGAGTCGCTCCTCATGGAGTTCTTCTCCTGGACCCCCTTCTCCCCCAGCAGCCTGGTGACGAAGAGGACGGCGGCCAGCTGCTGGACCTGGTCTGAGCCCGACCCCCCCTTCTTCAGGACGTCCACCACCTCTCCCAGCTTCTCCAGCACCGTCTTCTTACCCTGGACCCGAGGGTTGTTGAACACTGCAGGGGAGGACAGGAGAGCAGGTCTACAGACGGTCCCCTAATCAACATATTTATCGATCTAAGGAATCTCCTTACCTTTCATCTTGTCCTCCAGGTCTTCAGGGTAGATGCTGTCGTCCTCTGAGGGCAGCTCGCTCTCCGGCTCCGGGCTGCCACAGCCTGAATCAGCAGGAAGTTCCTTCTTTGCCTTCTTGGAGACGGAGCCCATCACTGAGGAAGAGGAGGTGGAGGCTGATGATGAAGAGGAGGAGATCGGTCCCCCACCACCACCTCCTTCACCACCTCCTCCTCCTCCTCCTCCTCCTCCTCCTCCACCCAGACCGGATGAACCCAGAGAGCTTTCAGCTGGAAACAAAGCACAGTCAAGAGTCATGGACATCTCTATATATCACTGCTTTATCTATAAACAGATGTCTCTATATGTCCTCACTGCTTTATATATAAACAGAGATGTCTCTCTATGTCCTCACTGCTTTATATATAAACAGAGATGTCTCTATATGTCCTCACTGCTTTATCGATGTCTCTGTGTGTGCTCACTGCTTTATATATAACCAGAGATGTCTCTCTATGTCCTCACTGCTTTATATATAACCAGAGATGTCTCTCTATGTCCTCACTGCTTTATATATAAACAGAGATGTCTCTATATGTCCTCACTGCTTTATATATAAACAGAGATGTCTATGTGTCCTCACTGCTTTATCTATAAACAGAGATGTCTCTATATGTCCTCACTGCTTTATATATAACCAGAGATGTCTCTCTATGTCCTCACTGCTTTATATATAACCAGAGATGTCTCTGTGTGTCCTCACTGCTTTATCTATAACCAGAGATGTCTCTCTACGTCCTCACTGCTTTATCTATAAACAGAGATGTCTCTCTATGTCCTCACTGCTTTATCTATGAACAGAGATGTCTCTATGTGTCCTCACTGCTTTATATATAACCAGAGATGTCTCTCTATGTCCTCACTGCTTTATATATAACCAGAGATGTCTCTCTATGTCCTCACTGCTTTATCTATAAACAGAGATGTCTCTGTGTGTCCTCACTGCTTTATATATAACCAGAGATGTCTCTCTATGTCCTCACTGCTTTATCTATAAACAGAGCTGTCTCTATATGTCCTCACTGCTTTATATATAACCAGCGATCTCTCTGTGTGTGCTCACTGCTTTATATATAACCAGAGATGTCTCTCTATGTCCTCACTGCTTTATATATAACCAGAGATGTCTCTCTATGTCCTCACTGCTTTATCTATAAACAGATGTCTCTCTATGTCCTCACTGCTTTATATATAAACAGAGATTTCTCTCTATGTCCTCACTGCTTTATATATAAACAGAGATGTCTCTATATGTCCTCACTGCTTTATCTATGAACAGAGATGTCTCTCTATGTCCTCAATGCTTTATCGATAAACAGAGATGTATCTATATGTCCTCAATGCTTTATCGATAAACAGAGATGTATCTATATGTCCTCACTGCTGTATATATATATACAGAAATGTCTCTCTATGTCCTCACTGCTTTATCTATATACAGAAATGTATCTATATGTCCTCACTGCTTTATCTATAAACAGAAATGTCTGTGTCCTCTCTGCTTTATATATATACAGAAATGTCTCTCTATGTCCTCTCTGTTTTATATATAAACAGAAATGTCTCTATATGTCCTCACTGCTTTATATATAAACAGATGTCTCTATATGTCCTCACTGCTTTATCTATAAACAGAAATGTCTCTCTATGTCCTCTCTGCTTTATATATAAACAGAGATGTCTCTATATGTCCTCACTGCTTTATATATAAACAGATGTCTCTGCGTGTCCTCACTGCTTTATCTACATACAGAAATGTCTCTCTATGTCCTCTCTGCTTTATATATAAACATAAATGTCTCTCTATGTCCTCACTGCTTTATATATAAACAGAGATGTCTCTATATGTCCTCACTGCTTTATATATAAACAGACGTCTCTGTGTGTAACTGCTTTATCTATAACCAGAGATGTCTCTCTATGTCCTCACTGCTTTATCTATAAACAGAGATGTCTCTGCGTGTCCTCACTGCTTTATCTATAAACAGAAATGTCTCTCTATGTCCTCTCTGCTTTATATATAAACAGAAATGTCTCTGCGTGTCCTCACTGCTTTATCTATATACAGAAATGTCTTTCTATGTCCTCTCTGCTTTATATATAAACAGAAATGTCTCTCTATGTCCTCACTGCTTTATATATAAACAGAGATGTCTCTATATGTCCTCACTGCTTTATATATAAACAGAGATGTCTCTGCGTGTCCTCACTGCTTTATCTATAAACAGAAATGTCTGTGTCCTCTCTGCTTTACATATAAACAGAGATGTCTCTATATGTCCTCACTGCTTTATCTATAAACAGATGTCTCTATATGTCCTCACTGCTTTATATATAACCAGAGATGTCTCTCTATGTCGTCACTGCTTTATATATAACCAGAGATGTCTCTCTATGTCCTCACTGCTTTATATATAACCAGAGATGTCTCTCTATGTCCTCACTGCTTTATCTATAAACAGAGATGTCTCTCTATGTCCTCACTGCTTTATATATAAACAGAGATGTCTCTGCGTGTCCTCACTGCTTTATCTATGAAGAGAAATGTCTGTGTCCTCTCTGCTTTATCTATGAACAGAAATGTCTCTGCGTGTCCTCCCTGCTTTATCTATATACAGAAATGTCTCTGCGTGTCCTCTCTGCTTTATATATATAAACAGAAATGTCTCTGCGTGTCCTCACTGCTTTATCTACATACAGAAATGTCTCTCTATGTCCTCACTGCTTTATATATAACCAGAGATGTCTCTCTATGTCCTCACTGCTTTATATATAACCAGAGATGTCTCTCTATGTCCTCACTGCTTTATCTATAAACAGAGATGTCTCTCTATGTCCTCACTGCTTTATCTATAAACAGAGATGTCTCTCTATGTCCTCACTGCTTTATCTATGAACAGAGATGTCTCTGTGTGTCCTCACTGCTTTATATATAACCAGAGATGTCTCTCTATGTCCTCACTGCTTTATATATAACCAGAGATGTCTCTCTATGTCCTCACTGCTTTATCTATAAACAGAGATGTCTCTGTGTGTCCTCACTGCTTTATATATATACAGAAATGTCTCTCTATGGCCTCACTGCTTTATCTATATACAGAAATGTATCTATATGTCCTCACTGCTTTATATATATACAGAAATGTCTCTCTATGGCCTCACTGCTTTATCTATATACAGAAATGTATCTATATGTCCTCACTGCTTTATCTATATACAGAAATGTCTCTGCGTGTCCTCTCTGCTTTATATATAAACAGAAATGTCTCTGCGTGTCCTCACTGCTTTATCTATATACAGAAATGTCTCTGCGTGTCCTCTCTGCTTTATATATATATACAGAAATGTCTCTCTATGTCCTCACTGCTTTATATATAAACAGATGTCTCTCTATGTCCTCTGTTTTATATATAAACAGAAATGTCTCTATATGTCCTCACTGCTTTATATATAAACAGAGATGTCTCTATGTCCTCACTGCTTTATCTATAAACAGAAATGTCTCTCTATGTCCTCTCTGCTTTATATATAAACAGAGATTTCTCTATATGTCCTCACTGCTTTATATATAAACAGATGTCTCTGCGTGTCCTCACTGCTTTATCTACATACAGAAATGTCTCTCTATGTCCTCTCTGCTTTATATATAAACATAAATGTCTCTCTATGTCCTCACTGCTTTATATATAAACAGAGATGTCTCTATATGTCCTCACTGCTTTATATATAAACAGAGACGTCTCTGTGTGTAACTGCTTTATCTATAACCAGAGATGTCTCTCTATGTCCTCACTGCTTTATCTATAAACAGAGATGTCTCTATATGTCCTCACTGCTTTATATATAAACAGAGCTGTCTCTATATGTCCTCACTGCTTCATATATAAACAGAGATGTCTCTGCGTGTCCTCACTGCTTTATCTATAAACAGAAATGTCTCTCTATGTCCTCTCTGCTTTATATATAAACAGAAATGTCTCTGCGTGTCCTCACTGCTTTATCTATATACAGAAATGTCTTTCTATGTCCTCTCTGCTTTATATATAAACAGAAATGTCTCTCTATGTCCTCACTGCTTTATATATAAACAGAGATGTCTCTATATGTCCTCACTGCTTTATATATAAACAGAGATGTCTCTATATGTCCTCACTGCTTTATATATAAACAGAGATGTCTCTCTATGTCCTCACTGCTTTATATATAAACAGAGATGTCTCTGCGTGTCCTCACTGCTTTATCTATAAAGAGAAATGTCTGTGTCCTCTCTGCTTTATCGATGAACAGAAATGTCTCTGCGTGTCCTCCCTGCTTTATCTATATACAGAAATGTCTCTGCGTGTCCTCTCTGCTTTATATATATATAAACAGAAATGTCTCTGCGTGTCCTCACTGCTTTATCTACATACAGAAATGTCTCTCTATGTCCTCACTGCTTTATATATAAACAGATGTCTCTCTATGTCCTCTCTGCTTTATATATAAACAGAGATGTCTCTCTATGTCCTCACTGCTTTATATATAAACAGAGAGGTCTCTATATGTCCTCACTGCTTTATATATAAACAGAGATGTCTGTGTGTCCTCACTGCTTTATCTATAACCAGAGATGTCTCTCTATGTCCTCACTGCTTTATATATAAACAGAGATGTCTCTATATGTCCTCTCTGCTTTATATATAAAGAGAAATGTCTGTGTCCTCTCTGCTTTATCGATGAACAGAAATGTCTCTGCGTGTCCTCCCTGCTTTATCTATATACAGAAATGTCTCTGCGTGTCCTCTCTGCTTTATATATATATAAACAGAAATGTCTCTGCGTGTCCTCACTGCTTTATCTACATACAGAAATGTCTCTCTATGTCCTCACTGCTTTATATATAAACAGATGTCTCTCTATGTCCTCTCTGCTTTATATATAAACAGAGATGTCTCTCTATGTCCTCACTGCTTTATATATAAACAGAGAGGTCTCTATATGTCCTCACTGCTTTATATATAAACAGAGATGTCTGTGTGTCCTCACTGCTTTATCTATAACCAGAGATGTCTCTCTATGTCCTCACTGCTTTATATATAAACAGAGATGTCTCTATATGTCCTCTCTGCTTTATATATAAACAGAGATGTCTCTCTATGTCCTCACTGCTTTATATATAAACAGAGATGTCTCTATATGTCCTCACTGCTTTATCTATAAACAGAGATGTCTCTGCGTGTCCTCACTGCTTTATCTATATACAGAAATGTCTCTCTATGTCCTCTCTGCTTTATATATAAACAGAGATGTCTCTATATGTCCTCACTGCTTTATATATAAACAGAGATGTCTCTGCGTCCTCACCCAGCAGCTCTTCGTCCTCCAGACTTCCTCCTCCTCTCCTCAGGTAGTGTTTGGAGAAGGTGTGAGAACACAGCAGGTCGCTCAGACACGACGACGGCAGCTTCTGCTTCAGGTAGTGAAGCAGCTTCTTAGCCACGTCTCCGGGGACAGACAGACCAATCAGGGACGAATCGTCAAGCTCCGCCTCCTTCAGGACAGACAGACAAACACAGAAGACAGTGTTTTACAAACAGATGGGAGAGAAATAGAACCAGACTCGAGAAACAAAGACCAGAGCCTCAGTTTACCAGCATGCTCCTTGGCCTGTGTGTTCCCTCACCTGGTCATCGAGGCTCTGCAGCAGGACGCCGTTGACCTCCTGCTGCTGTTTGAGCTCCAGCTTCTTGATGAAGAAGAGGATCTCCCACCACTCAGCCCGACTCAGAGCCAGCGTCTCCAAGTGCAGACCCTCGGACAGGTAGGGCAGAGAGTAGAGACCACCGGGGGGCTTGGAGAAGAACGTCTGACTCACTGAGGGAGCAGAAGAAGAAACAGGTTCACCTCCTGAGGTCAGGTACACAGACAGGTGGACTCTTCAGGTGGGTTCAGATCTTACCCGCCGTGAGTTTGAGAGTCTCCGTCAGGGTCGACGCCTTCTCCTGAGTCTCCTTCTCAGCCTGACTGCTGCTGCCGCTCCCCAGGATCTCCACCATGTGCCAGTGGACCCAGTAGGTCCTGGACAGGGAGTTCCAGTACACCTGAACACAGCACACAGAGACGGGCCAGGGTCTGGAGAGGGTCTAATAGATCCTACGTGATCCGAAATGAAAACACACATTCTGCTGATACGATGGAGTCCTTCAGTCTCCTTAACAAATTCAAGGTTATTATGGTCTGTATAAGAACCACGGGAACAGAACCGGATCAGAACCAAGGCTCAATGTTAGTGAGGTCAGCAGCAGAAACACTGAACTAGAGTAGTTCTACTCTAGTTCAGTGTTTCTGTTCCAAAGCTGAACAAAGTCCAGAAAGCTGCAGGTCTGCTGAGACCCTCACCTTTAGATCAGGACTGCAGACTTTTCCGTTTGCTGCCTTTAATTCAACCACATTCAAGGATATGAACACGTTTCTGCATTTTACTTTACTACTGTATTTTATTTCTTACACTGCTTTCTAGTGTTTCAATGAATTCCTGCAGGAGGTGGTACTAACTAATGTTGCACGGTGTATCGATACTAAAAAGGTACCGCGGTACCTGTACGTTAAAAACGATACAGCATATTTTTAGTATCGATACTTTATTAAAATAGGCGCGATCAGAGCGCCCTGGCTGCTCCGCTCCCTGTCATGCTGCCTGCAGGCATGCAAGGGGGCGGGGCTTCAAGGGGGCGGGGCTACCCAGCGCTCACACAGCAACAGGCAGCGCTCACTCACAGAGAGTGATCACAGGGGAGACATGCAGGAGCTTTTCCCGACCGTCCTCTGCTTGTTGGAAAACAAGATGCCAGAAGTATCATCTGGAAGTACTTTGGCTATATTGCAGACAGTGAAGGAAAGCCCACTGACCGACAGAGACCCGTCTGCGAAACGTGTTTCAAAGCCACACAGACCAAGTGAGGCAACACGTCTAACACGGCAAAGCACCTTTCAGACAGACACCCCCAACTTTTCAAAGAGTTCAAAGAACGACGGGTAAACATGAACACCCCCAAGCTCACCCATAGACCGCTAACACGAGTAGCCTTAGCCTAGTTTGACAACAAGCCTATATGATCATGAGGTCACAATGCACACAAACGTGCACTAAATGAAACACAATTCATGCAACATGGCTCCATGCTGGTGGATCTTCAGCTAATTATTTTTATTTTTAGTTGAGGAAAAATAATTATTCCATGAATTAAGATAAAACATGAAGTGAAAACATCAAACTCACTATGCAGTAAATGAAGCATTGTTTCCCCCCCCACTCCCACAGACAGTCAGACAGATGGCAGCAGAGTCAGCAGCGATCATGGCACCATGTAGTTTATTAATATCTTGCTGTAGGCTAACATTAATATTAATGCCATTTGTTAGGTGTTCAAAAAGCTGGGCAGGAACAAGCTGGTAGTATTTATTACTAGTATAGATAAATATACCAGTATCGCATTTGTGGTATTGTATCGAATTCTGGTATCGTATCGTAAGTATCGAGTATCGTGATACTTATGGCAGGTATCGTATCCAAGTCATCATTTCGGTATCGTGACAACCCTAGTACTACCTCCTGCAGGTAGTAGTACTGCCTCCTGCAGGTAGTAGTACTGCCTCCTGCAGGTAGTAGTACTACCTCCTGCAGGAGGTAGTAGTACTACCTCCTGCAGGAGGTAGTAGTACTACCTCCTGCAGGAGGTAGTAGTACTACCTCCTGCAGGTAGTACTACTACCTCCTGCAGGTAGTACTACTACCTCCTGCAGGTAGTACTACTACCTCCTGCAGGTAGTACTACCCTGGTTCCTCTGGGTGAAACGAACGATATACTTGTCCAGTAAATGCTCCTTTATTCCTCCTCCCAGCAGGAGGAGCTGTAGCCTCTAACAGCTGGAAGCAGCGTTCACAAACATGATGATAACCTCGTGGTACAGTCTGAACACAGATGTGCTCACTGTAATATGTTTCAGTGTGTGCAGAGCAGATCTTTGTTTACTGTTTCCTCACCTGAACCGGTGGCGAGCCGTCGTTGCTGTAGCGAAACTCTCCTTCGTCTCCGGCGCTGACCTCCTCGTAGTCCTCCAGCATGCGGACCATCATGCCACTCTTCAGGTTGTCCTGCACGTACTCCACGTAGGCCGAGCGGCTGGCGAAGTCGGAGCGCGTTTTGTATCCGTTTCCCGTCTTCTTCTTGGGTGGCGAGGCGGCGGCGGCGGCGGCGGCGGCGGCGGCGGCGGCTACAGGAGCGGCTACGGTGGAGGTGGCGGTGAGGACAACGGGGGAGGTGCAGAAACGAGGCTGGAAGATGGACCTGAGGACGGGGCGGGACGCCTCCTCCCCAGGCTCCTCCCTACAGGCCCCGCCTCCTCCCGGGCTGAGGGCGGAGCCGTCGGGGGACTGGCGGTTCCGGTCCCAGCCCATCACGCGGACCAGCTCTGAGATGAGGTTGGCCATCGCCACGGTGAAGTCGAACTCTCGCTGAACGCGGAGGTGATCCGTCTGGTGGGCGGTGCTGGAGGAGGAGGCGGCGGGGGAGGGGCTGCCGTCCTGTCTGTCAGAGTTTGACTCCGCCCCCCCTGCCGTGTTGAGCTTGTCCATCAGTGACGTCACGCACAGGTAACGCTTCACCAGAGAGAACAGAAGCTTCCCAGGAATCTGAGCACGGACGAGACAAATGTTATCAATCACAATCATTAACAATAATATCATTAACAATAACAATAAGTCTTTACCTGAGGAAGGTGGATCCCTTCAAAGGAGATGCCGTGCTCCTCTGAGGACGTGGTCTCTGCAAACAGCTCCAGAAGAGTGTAGCGGTTATCAAAGTCCATGTGCTGCTCAATGCCGTCCTGCTGACTGAGGGACAAGAGGACGTACGCCCGACTTCCTGTAAGGGGGGCGGGAGGAGACAAAGTCAGAGCCAAGAGGACACAGAGACAGAGAAGAAGAAGACTGCCAGCTAGTAAACATGGACGTAAACAACGCTGCTTTAGTGAGAAACCCTGAACGCTAACAGTGTAGTTTCAGTCACAGCAGTAGTTCGACATGTTTGTGAAAGACACGGCACACCCACCAGTCAAACATCAGTAGTGATCCAGGATGACTCAGCATATTTTAGCAGCGATCTGCTGACTTCAGCTGAAGTTAGCTGAAGTTAACTGCTTCAAAATAGATCCGAGAGCAGCGACTTGTGTCTAACAGAGGATCTGTGTAGCCCCGCCCCCTCCCCCTCTCTGAAGTCCCATTGGTTTAAACTTCGTCACATGATGTCTCTAACTAAATGCTAAAAAAAGGAAGCTGTGTTTGTGTTTTTGAGAAACAGAGTCAGAGCTCTCCTCTGGTCTGATGTTATCACACTGAACGCTGCAATGACTCATGGGAAAAACTCTCAGCTGCTCCTCGCCCACAAAAAGAAGTAGAAGAAGAAGAAGACGTAGTAGTAGAAGAAGAAGTGATGGATGAAAAACACAAACACAGTGGATGCAGATATGAACGAGAGCCAGACCAGGCCGGTTTGTGACCGTTTTGTCAGCTATGTAAAGCTTGTGTCGACATGACCTCAGCCAATCAGAGAGCAGTAAGTAAAGCCTGTAAGTAAAGGTTTTACCTGCGTCGTGTGAGGCGAGCGCTCGCAGCATCTTTCCGGCGCTGCGTCGCGTCTGCGTCTCCTTGTTGCAGAGCAGCTCCATCAGCAGGTTGAGGGCGCCAGTCTCCTTGAAGACGCCGACCAGCGAGCCGATGGCGGCGTAGGCGCTCAGCACGTGGATGGTGTGCGTGATGCTGATGGAGAAGTCGCTCTTCTTGGCCATCTGCTTCCTGGCTCGACACACCAGGTTCTTCACGTCCTGCTTCATGTCTGACAGTTCCACCTCGTCGAAGGTGACATCAGCGGGGAACTCAGCGCCGCCGTCGGAGGCATCGCCACGCTGCGCCTCCTGCTGCTGCGGGTCCGACTTCCTCTTCCCCAGCAGGCCGGGGCAGTTGGCATACACGTCCTCCGTGGACATCCACATCAGGATGTTCTCCGGTTTGCTCTCTCCTGACGTGGAGCCGCCGGATCCGTCCGACCCGGAGCCACCGCCGGAGTCACCGGACGTCCCGCCCGCCTCGCAGGCTCCGCCCCCAGAGCCGTCGTCGATGGTGACCAGGCACCAGCGAATCAGGTACTCCGTCTGTCCGTCGCGGTTGCGGCGCTGACGGATCAGCTCCTCTGGGTACGCCTGCAGCCTCGGGCCCAGCTGGACCAGCAGGTTCCCATTGCGGCGTTCGCCCACCATGGTTGCTGAGGAGACATTATTATTATTAGAGATCAATAAATATCGTCATCTACTTCCCCCTGTACCGCCAACGACGTCATCTACTTCCCCCTGTATCGTCAACGACGTCATCTACTTCCCCCTGTACCGCCAACGACGTCATCTACTTCCACCTGTACCGCCAACGACGTCATCTACTTCCCCCTGTACCGCCAACGACGTCATCTACTTCCACCTGTACCGCCAACGACGTCATCTACTTCCACCTGTACCGCCAACGACGTCATCTACTTCCCCCTGTACCGCCAACGACGTCATCTACTTCCCCCAGTACCGCCAACGACGTCATCTACTTCCACCTGTACCGCCAACGACGTCATCTACTTCCACCTGTACCGTCAACGACGTCATCTACTTCCACCTGTACCGTCAACGACGTCATCTACTTCCACCTGTACCGCCAACGACGTCATCTACTTCCCCCTGTACCGCCAACGACGTCATCTACTTCCCCCTGTACCGTCAACGACGGCATCTACTTCCACCTGTACCGTCAACGACGTCATCTACTTCCCCCTGTACCGCCAACGACGTCATCTACTTCCACCTGTACCGTCAACGACGGCATCTACTTCCCCCTGTACCGCCAACGACGTCATCTACTTCCCCCTGTACCGCCAACGACGTCATCTACTTCCCCCTGTACCGCCAACGACGTCATCTACTTCCACCTGTACCGCCAACGACGTCATCTACTTCCCCCTGTACCGCCAACGACGTCATCTACTTCCACCTGTACCGTCAACGACGTCATCTACTTCCACCTGTACCGTCAACGACGTCATCTACTTCCACCTGTACCGCCAACGACGTCATCTACTTCCACCTGTACCGTCAACGACGTCATCTACTTCCACTTGTACCATCAACGACGTCATCTACTTCCACCTGTACCGTCAACGACGTCATCTACTTCCACCTGTACCGCCAACGACGTCATCTACTTCCACCTGTACCGTCAACGACGTCATCTACTTCCACCTGTACCGCCAACGACGTCATCTACTTCCACCTGTACCGTCAACGACGTCATCTACTTCCACTTGTACCGTCAACGACGTCATCTACTTCCACCTGTACCGCCAACGACGTCATCTACTTCCACCTGTACCGTCAACGACGTCATCTACTTCCACTTGTACCGTCAACGACGTCATCTACTTCCACCTGTACCGCCAACGACGTCATCTACTTCCACCTGTACCGCCAACGACGTCATCTACTTCCACCTGTACCGCCAACGACGTCATCTACTTCCACTTGTACCGTCAACGACGTCATCTACTTCCACTTGTACCGTCAACGACGTCACCTACTTCCACCTGTACCGCCAACGACGTCACCTACTTCCACCTGTACCGCCAACGACGTCATCTACTTCCCCCTGTACCGTCAACGACGTCATCTACTTCCCCCTGTACCGCCAACGACGTCACCTACTTCCACCTGTACCGCCAACGACGTCACCTACTTCCACCTGTACCGCCAACGACATCACCTACTTCCACCTGTACCGCCAACGACGTCACCTACTTCCACCTGTACCGCCAACGACGTCATCTACTTCCACCTGTACCGCCAACGACGTCATCTACTTCCACCTGTACCGCCAACGACGTCATCTACTTCCACCTGTACCGCCAACGACTTCATCTACTTCCACCTGTACCGCCAACGACTTCATCTACTTCCCCCTGTACCGCCAACGACGTCATCTACTTCCCCCTATACCGTCAACGACGTCATCTACTTCCACCTGTACCGTCAACGACGTCATCTACTTCAAGTATCAAAACAAGAACTAAAGAACCAACTAGAACTTTACTGTTAGCTAGCTTCAGCAGAACTTCTTACCTCCAGATTTAAGGCGTCATCGATTCTCAGCAAAGATTAAGAAAGTTTGAACTTTATTGAACAACATTACACGATTTCATAGAATCATCATGAACACACTTCTTAAAGGTCTCACAACCTCTGGACGCGTTATCATGGAAACACTTTAACGCAATGTTTGAGCAGCGTAACATCACGATGACGCAAGACACGAACACCGGTCTCCTGGTTTAAAGTCCTGTGTTTCTAAGAGCGGCTTGTTGTTTTGGTTCATCACGTCAACACCTCAATCACCTGAAAACAACCAGGAATCACCTCCATTCCTTCGGAATTCTTTCGTTTCCATTTCATTTTATTGTATTTACACTGTTTTCATACTCTGTACGACAACAACTCCCCTCGTAATAAATAAAGTCTTATCTAAACTGCCACTTCAACGACTAAATGTTGTAACGTTGAAATATTTCCACTCAAGTTAGAAATATTCAAACATTTCAACCAGAGAGGAGGAAGTACTTTATACTGAAGTATCAGCTTCACAATACACTCAAGGGACCACAAGTACTCATGATGCATCAATGATATATATCACATAGGACAAGTAGAAAAGTCGCAGATAATGAAAAGTACCTCAAAATAAGTACTTATGTACAGTACTTAGTTATTGTACAGTTTATTTTACAGTATAATGTAATTATTGATCCTATGATTCTGAGCTGCAGTATTTAGCCGGATGGTATGAACACACACAAGCATCAGAACTGTGATAACATGGAATGAGTTAGTTAGAGTCAGTTCCTCTTTCTCTGAAACCAGATGTTTATCAGCAGGGGTCTGTCTAACTACTGAAGCAGCACTCACTCACACCTATAACACACAGACACACAACACAGGACACACACACACACCTATAACACACAGACACACACACACACCTATGACACAGACACGCACACAGTTAGCTCATACTGACATTACGTAGCGGTTATTATTGCTAACACCAGCTAGCTAGCTCGCGGCTGTGAAGTTATCTAGTCCCAGTAAATAGCCGGGTCCCTGATGTTGTAACGTAAACCTGACCGCTGAGCTAACCGCTAAGGTTAGCGCTCTCTTCTGCGCGTCAGATGCGCAGATCACTTCTGCGCACTTTCACAGAACATCTAGTTAGCTAGCTAGCATGCTAACACCAGCTCTCTCTCATGCGACCGTTGTTGACAGCAGAACGTCATCACCAAAGTCCCTTTGAAAACCTCCACATTTAACGCGTCACTGATTACGAGCAAAGATGAATTAAAGTTTGAAACATTTCCAGGATTCCACAGAATCAAGTGTTGAATTCGGGATGTAACGTTACACACTTCTTACGAAGGTACACTAATAATACACAACTTCTACATCACTTCACATCCTGACGCTACGTCGGTGGAGGAACATTATTGGAATAAAACAGCTTAAAAAGTGAATTCCTTATTGTTTGATTAGTTAGAGTGCATTAATGTCCATCAGACAACACCTCAAACACGATGTTTCTGTTTATATGTCGTGGGTTACACGCATAGTTGGCGTGTTTCTGAACGCAGTTTGGTGTGTTTCAGGTCTTACCTGCCGTGTCGCTGACGACCTCGCCCCTCGTTTCTGTCTCCCCTCTCGCGCGCTGGTTTCTCTTCCGCCCCGACGTGTCGGTTCCCGGTCTGCAGGTGTTCGTCTCGTCGCTTTGCACCGGAGGTCCGCTCCGCTGCTGGATGCGCATTTGCGCACTTGTGACAGGGAGCAGCACTCTTCTTCTTCTACGTCTACCTCCTCTGCGATCTTCTTCTTCTTCTTTTAAGTTGTATGGCGGATGGCAAACAGCTTCCAGGTGCATTACCGCCACCTACTGGTCTGGAGTGTGGCCCAGAGTAACCTATCCCCCTACAAAACAAAACAAAAAAGAGTTCCATCATTTCGGTGACTTAAATTATTTGACTCAATCCTGTTTCTTTCACGTATTGAGTACATTTCCTGCCGGTTAATGCATCTTTTAGGTTTATTTCCTCAACTCCCAGCCTTCTCTGTCTCGCTCGAGTGTGAATTTCTGGCAATAACATATGATATGATTTATAGATTCTGGTATTTGGCAGTGCTCACATAGTCCTGCTGGGTGTTTATTTATGAGTTGCATTGTTTTGTTCAGCCTTGTGTGTCCAATCCTCAGTCTGGTTAATGTGTTTTCTTCTGTGGTGCTTCTTCTCCCTTTGCTGACTTCTCTCTGAACAGCATACCCCGGAATCAGAATCAGAATCAGAACCATTTATTGCCAAGGAAGTTTGCACCTACAAGGAATTTGTCGTGGCGGGAGGTGCGTAACATTTAACAATAAACAATAACATTAAACTATCAACAATCAACACAGTGCAAGAAATAGAAACATATTAAAATGTACAATAAAATATAGAATAAAGTGCACAACAAAACAGATAACAGGACTGTAAAACAAGTGAAGTGTAAGTGAAATGTTAAAAGTGATGAGTGTGTTTAAATAGAGAAACAGGGATGTGCAGGGGGGAGACCAGAAGGAGATGTCCTGGGGATGTCAGAGTCAGTGGGGGACCCGGGCTTTGTTAATGAGCCCGACTGCGGACGGGAAGAAACTGTTTGTGTGGCGTGAGGTCTTGGTTCTGATGGACCGCAGCCTCCTGCCAGATGGAAGGGGCACAAACAGTTCATGTCCAGGGTGAGAGGGGTCGGCTACAATCTTTCGTGCTCGCTTCAGGGTCCTTGAAGCGAACAGGTCCTGGAGGGACGGCAGATTGCAGCCAATCACCCTCTCAGCAGAATGATGCGCAGTCTGCCCTTGTCCTTGGCAGTGGCTGCAGCGTACCAGACTGTGATGGAGGAGCAGAGGATGGACTCAATGATGGCTCTGTAGAAATGCACCAACATTGTCTTTGGCAGGTTGAATTTCTTCAGCTGCCTCAGGAAGTACATCCTCTGCTGAGCCTTCTTGGTGATGGAGCTGATGTTCAGCTCCTGCTTGAGGTCCTGGGATATGGTGGAGCCCAGGAAACGGAAGGACTCCACCACGTCGACGGGGGAGTCACACAGGGTGATAGGGGCTGGTGGGGCTGCATTCTTCCTGAAATCCACAACCATCTCCACTGTCTTTAGAGCGTTGAGCTCTAGGTTGTTCAGACCGCACCAGGTTCCCAGATGGTCAGTCTCCCACCTGTAGGCAGACTCATCCCCACCAGAGATGAGTCCAATGAGGGTGGTGTCATCCGCAAACTTCAGGAGCTTGACGGACTGGTGACTGGAGGTGCAGCTGTTGGTGTACAGGGAGAAGAGCAGAGGGGAAAGAACGCAGCCTTGGGGGGAACCGGTGCTGAGGGTCCGGGAGGCTGAGATGTGCTTTCCCAGCTTCACGTGCTGCTTCCTGTCAGACAGGAAGTCTGTGATCCACTTGCAGGTGGAGTCGGGCACCTGCAGCTGGGAGAGCTTGTCCTGCAGCAGAGACGGGATAATGGTGTTGAAAGTAGAGCTGAAGTCCACAAACAGGATCCTGGCGTAGGTTCCTGGGGAGTCCAGATGCTGGAGGATGAAATGAAGGGCCATGTTGACTGCCTCATCTACAGATCTGTTGGCTCTGTAGTGGAACTGCAGGGGGTCCAGGAGTGGGTCGGTGAGGGTTTTTAGGGACAGGACAAGGCGTTCAAAAGACTTCATGACCACAGAGGTCAGGGCGACGGGCCTGTAGTCATTAAGTCCTGTGATCCTTGTTTTTTGGGGACAGGGATGATGGTGGAGACCTTGAAGCAGGCTGGTACGTGGCATGTCTCCAGGGAGGTGTTGAAGATGTCTGTGAACACCGGAGACAGCTGATCAGCACAATGCTTCAGGGTGGAGGGGGAGACCAACTCTGGGCCGGCTGCTTTGCGGGGGTTCTGTTTTTTAAAGAGCCTGTTGATGTCACTCTCCAGAATAGAATCAGAATCAGCTTTATTGGCCATGTGTGCTTACGCATACATGGAATTTGTCTCCGGTTTCCACTCCGCTCTCAATGTACAAACACAAATTTACACTAAACAAGAAAATATATGTATAAAGAATAAAAAAAAGGGCAGCAACAAAGAGTAGAACGGATGTAGGTATAGACATTTAGCTATAATATAAGTATAAATATATATCCAAGAGAAAAAGTGTATATATATATATATATATATACATGTGAACATCAACCTATGTACAATGGCATGAGTTGTAAGTGGTGGCAATAGTGTAGTATAACCTATTTATTGTTCATGAGAGTGATGGCCAGTGGAAAGAAGCTGTTCCTGTGTCTGGTGGTCTTGGCGTACAGAGCCCTGTAGCGCCTACCAGAGGGGAGGAGTTGGAACAGCTTGTGTCCAGGGTGTGAAGGGTCTGCAGTGATCTTTCAGCCCGTTTACTGACTCTGGAGGTGAACAAGTCCAGGATGGAGGGCAGGCTGGGACCAACACCCCAATGCAGGGCAGACTGGAACCAACACCCCAATGCCCTCCTCCTTCTCTCTGGGGACTTTAATCATGCCCCTCCGTCCTCCACTCTGCCCACATTCACCCAGTATGTCAAATGCCACACCAGAGACAATAAAACACTGGACCTTCTTTATGCCAACACCAAGGAGGCATACATATCATCACCTCTCCCTCCCCTGGGCAGATCTGACCACAACCTGGTGCACCTCCTGCCTGTGTACACAACTCTTGCACAGAAGCAGCCAGCTGTGACCCGCACAGTTAGACGATGGACCGATGGAGCCGAGGAGGCTCTGAAGGACTGTTTTGAGACAACTGTGTGGGAGGTATTCAGTGATGCCCATGGGGAAGACATCGACGGTCTCACCGACTGCATCACGGACTATATTAACTTCTGTGTTGAGAACACCGTACCCACCAGGACTGTACGGTGTTTCTCAAATGGCAAACCCTGGATCTCTCCGGAGATAAAGGCCCTCCTCAAGGAGAAGAAGAGGGTTTTTAGATCTGGCAACAAAGAGGAGCTGAGGACTGTGCAGAGGGAGCTGAGGATGAAGATCAGGGAGGGGAAAGATGTCTACAGGATGAAGATGGAGGACCAGCTGCAGCAGAATAACACCGTCGGGGTCTGGAAGGGCCTCAAGGCGATTTCTGGGTTCAAGGGGCCCAACCAACAGCCTGAGGGGGACCAAAAGTGGGTGAATGAGCTGAACTTATTTTTTAACAGATTTGACCAGCCATCCACCCCTCCCCCCACCCAGACCTCCCTGCTGCTGCAACCCCCATCATCTGCATCCCCTGTGGATTATTACCCCCCCTCCCCCTCCACCTCCCCCCTTCCCACAGCACTCGGCTCCCCTCCACACCTCTCATACTCAGCACTCTACGACCAGCAACCCACCCCCACTCCAACACACAGCAACCCACCCCCCAGCGTGTCCCTCAACCAAGTGAGGTAGGAACTGAGGAGGATCAAGGCGAGGAAGGCCACAGGTCCAGACGGCATCAGCTCAAGGCTCCTCAAATCCTGCGCAGACCAGCTGTGCGGGATAGCGGAGCACGTATTCAACTTGAGCTTGAGGCTGGGGAAAGTACCACAGCTATGGAAGACATCCTGCGTGGTACCGGTACCAAAGAACCTGCGGCCCAAGGACCTCAACAGCTACAGGCCGGTGGCGTTGACATCCCACCTGATGAAGACCCTGGAGAGGCTGGTCCTTGCCCATCTCCGCCCTCTGGTGAGTTCATCCCTGGACCCACTTCAGTTCGCCTACCAGTCCGGCATCGGGGTGGATGACGCCGTCATCTTCCTGCTGCAGAGATGCCTCTCTCACCTGGAAAAGGCTGGAAGCACTGTGAGAGTCATGTTCTACGACTTCTCCAGTGCCTTCAACACCATCCAGCCTGTGCTTCTGAGGGACAAGCTGGAGCAGACCCGGGTGGACCACCACCTCACTGCATGGATCCTGGACTACCTCACCAACCGTCCACAGTATGTGCGGATACGAGAGTGTGAGTCAGATCAGGTGTCCTGCAGCACAGGGGCCCCACAGGGAACCGTTCTGGCTCCATTCCTCTTCTCCATTTACACCTCGGACTTCAAACATAACTCTGCCAACTGCCACCTGCAAAAGTTCTCTGACGACTCTGCAATCGTCGGCCTCATCGCCGCCGATGATGACAGAGAATACAGGGAACTAAACCAGGACTTTTTAGGATGGTGCCAGCGGAACCGCCTCCACATCAACTCCAGCAAGACCAAGGAGCTGGTGGTGGACTTCCGCCGGGGTAAACGCCCTCCTCTGACACCGGTGAGCATCCAGGGACTGGACATTGAGGTCGTGAAGTCGTATAAGTACCTGGGTGTTCACTTGAACAATAAACTGGACTGGACTGACCACGCTCACGCTCTTTATAAAAAAGGACAGAGCAGACTCTTTCTGCTGAGGAGACTGAGGTCTTTTGGGGTGCAGGGAGCACTCCTGAAGACCTTCTTCGACTCCGTGGTGGCATCAGCCATCTTCTATGGAGTGGTCTTCTGGAGCAGCAGCATCGCGGCAGCTGACAGGAGGAGACTGGACAAACTGGTGAGGAAGGCCAGCAGCGTGCTGGGGTGTCCACTGGATACTGTGGAGGTGGTGGGAGACAGGAGGATGATGGCGAAGCTCTCATCCCTGATGAGCCACGCCTCCCACCCCATGCAGGACACTCTGGCAGCTCTGCACAGCTCCTTCAGTCACCGGCTGATTCACCCCCGGTGTCTGAGGGAGAGGTACCGCAAGTCCTTTCTCCCCGCTGCTGTCAGGCTGCACAACAAACTGCTCTCGGTAGACCACTAACACACTGAACACGAACACTTGAACACTTCTGATCACTTAATTCATTCACCTGGTGCAATATCTAATCCGTGCAATATCCAATTTCCAATACGTTTAAGTATTATCTTATATTTTTATTCCGTCTGTATATTCTGTATATACTGGTATATTTAATATTCTTCTTCTTTACTGTCTTATTTTATTACTGTTTTACTGTTTACTGTTTAGTTTAGTTATATTACTTGATTTTTATCTTTTATTTTATTTACTTGTGAGCAATGCTGCTGTAATTTCCCCACTGAGGGACTAATAAAGGATTATCTTATCTTATCTTATCTTATGATCCTCTCCGCAGACCTAACAATCCGTTGCAGTCTGTTTCTGTCCTGTTTGGTGGCCGATCCAAACCACACAGTGATGGAAGAACAGAGAACAGACTGGATGATGGCTGAGTAGAAAAGAATCAGCAGCTCCTGAGGCAGGTTGAACTTCCTGAGCTGGCGCAGAAAGTACAACCTCTGCTGGGCCTTTTTCCTGATGTTGGGAGCCCACTTCAGGTCCCGGGAGATTGTGGATCCCAGAAACTTGAAGGTCTCCACAGCAGACACAGTGGTGTTGTGTATGGTGAGGGGGGCAGTGTTGGGGGGCTCCTCCTGAAGTCCACTGTCATCTCCACAGTGTTGAGCTTGTTCAGCTCCAGGTTGTTCTGACCACACCAGAGGACCAGCCGTTCAGCCTCCCGTCTGTACGCAGACTCATCACCGTCCCTGATGAGGCCGATGACCGTTGTGTCGTCTGCGAACTTCAGGAGTTTGACCGTTGGGTCCTCTGAGGTGCAGTCGTTGGTGTAGAGGGAGAAGAGCAGTGGGGAGAGACCACATCCCTGGGGGGTCCAGTGCTGATGGTCCGGGTGCTGGATGTGATTTTTCCCAGCCTCACCTGCTGCGTCCTGTCAGTCAGGAAGTTTGTGATCCACTGACAGGTGGAGGCTGGCACAGTGAGCTGGGAGAGTTTGGATTGGAGTATTGCTGGGATGATGGTGTTGAACGCGGAGCTGAAGTCCACAAACAGAACCCTTGCATATGTCTCTGGGGAGTCGAGGTGTTGCAGCATGTAATGCAGACCCATGTTGACTGCATCATCCACCGACCTGTTTGCACGGTAGGCAAACTGCAGGGGATCCAGCAGGGGTCCTGTGATGTTCTTCAGGTGGGTCAACACCAGTCTTTCAAAGGATTTCATGACCACAGACGTCAGGGCGACGGGCCTGTAGTCATTTAATCCTGTGATGGAGGATTTCTTGGGGACTGGGATGATCTTGGAGCGTTTGAAGCAGGAGGGGACTTCACACAGCTCCAGTGATCGGTTGAAGGTCTTTGTGAAGATGGGGGCCAGCTGGTCAGCACAGACTTTCAGGCAGGAGGGGGACACACCGTCTGGGCCTGGTGCCTTCCTGATCTTCTGTCTGTGAAAGAGCCGACTCACATCCTCTTCACAGATCCTCAGTGCCGGTGGGGGGTCGGTTGGGAGAGATGAGGAGGCAGGGGGTGTAGATGGTTGTTTGATGGGGCAGGTGGGGGGGGGGGGGGGGGGTGAGGGTAGGCTTATCAAACCTGCAGGAGAAGGCATTCAGGTCGTCAGCCAGTTGGTGATTGGCCTCAGTGGGGGGGGGATGGTCTCCTGTAGTTGGTGAGTACTTCCAGGCCTCTCCAAACTGACAAGGGGTCGTTGGCTGAAAACTTGTTCTTCAGCTTTTCAGTGTAGCTTCTCTTAGCTACCCTAATCTCCCTCGTCAATGTGTTTCTGGCCTGGTTGTACAGGATCCTGTCCCCACTTCTGTAGGCCTCCTCCTTGGCCCGACGAAGCTGCCTGAGTTTCTCAGTAAACCAGGTTTATTGTTGTTGAACGTGCAGAAGGTTTTAGTCGGCACACACATGTCCTCACAAAAACTGATATATGATGTCACAGTGTCAGTGAGCCCATCCAGGTCTGTAGCAGCAGCCTCAAAAACACTCCAATCAGCGCAGGCAAAGCAGGACTGTAACTCCAGCTTTGCCTCGTTGGTCCATCTCTTCACAGTCTTCACCACAGGCTTTGTAGATTTTAATTTCTGCCTGTAGGTCGGGAGAAGATGGGGCAGGTACCTCTCCAGACAGAAGCAGAGTCATTGGCTGAGAGCTGATGTTGCAGTTTCTCAGAGTACAGTCGTTTAGCATCTCTCACCGCCTTGCTAAACCTGTACTTTGACTCTTTATACAAGTCCTTGTCCCCACTCCTAAAAGCCTGATCTTTCTGCAGCCTTAGCTGTCTGAGTTCTGCTGTAAACCAGGGTTTGTCATTGTTGTAACTCACCCTGGTGCTTGTTGGAACACAGCTGTCCTCACAGAAGCTGATATATGAAGTCACAGCCTCTGTGTACTCATCCAGACTGTTGGTAGCAGTCCTGAAGACATCCCAGTCTGTACAGTCCAAACACGCTCGAAGGTCCTCCAGAGCTTCACTGGTCCACTTCTTGAATTTCCTCACCACAGGTTTGCAGAGCTTTAATTTCTGCCTGTAGGCAGGGATCAGATGGACCATGACGTGGTCAGAGAGTCCCAGTGCAGCACGGGGGACGGCGTGATATAAGATAAGATAAGATAAGATAATCCTTTATTAGTCCCTCAGTGGGGAAATTTGTTGAGGAGAAAACTCGGATGAACAGACTGAGTTTGAGGCGTTTAGCTCAATTCAAGCAATAAGGTTTATTTGTAACAGAAGTATTATGCCCAGCAGTTAAACGTGCATGGCCCTAAGGAATGTCTGCTCTGTAGGAGCAGATGAAAGCTAAAAGGCGCTTAGACAGAGTGCGCATGCATTTTGATAGGTTCTCCTTATGGAAGCCTATTGGTGGAATACAAAGTAGGAGGCGGATCTGTTTCTAGCTTTCAGACAGCCTCGTTGGAGCACTGGGCATCTCCGCCCACACTGGCTCACGTCCTGGACCGCCTCCCGTGTGCCATCAGTGTGGGTGCATGTTGATGCAGCTGCATATGTTTATGTACGAACAGCTAGATAAGCTAGGGCGCCTTCTCTTTATCTCTGAGACGGCGTAGGCAGTTGAAACTAGTTCTCTGCAAGGCTGTGTGGCAGTTAACTGTTGCATAAGCTATCTCTCGGAGTCTAGTACTTTTCCACTGTGTTCAGGCGAGCGCTATGAGTGCCCCGCCCGGAGTATTTGACCTTCGTGTACTAGAGCTCGCATATCCGCGTATAAGCTGTGTCTAACATTGAATGTATATATTTTATTTACAAATTACAGGATTACAGCAGCATTGCTCACGAGTAATAAAATAAAAGATAAAAATCAAGTAATATAATAAACTAAACAGTAAACAGTAAAACTAATAAAATAAGACAGTAAAGAAGAGTATTAAATATACCAGTATATACAGAATATACAGAATATACAGACGGATCAGGTAAATACTTAAACGTATTGGGTATTGCACGGATTAGATAAGATATTGCACCAGGTGAATGAATTAAAGTGTTCAGGGTGTGCAAAGTGTTCGTGTTCAAGTGTTAGTGGTCTACCGAGAGCAGTTTGTTGTGCAGCCTGACAGCAGCGGGGAGAAAGGACTTGCGGTACCTCTCCCTCAGACACCGGGGGTGAATCAGCCGGTGACTGAAGGAGCTGTGCAGAGCTGCCAGAGTGTCCTGCATGGGGTGGGAGGCGTGGCTCATCAGGGATGAGAGCTTCGCCATCATCCTCCTGTCTCCCACCACCTCCACAGTGTCCAGTGGACATCCCAGCACGCTGCTGGCCTTCCTCACCAGTTTGTCCAGTCTCCAGTCTCCTCCTGTCAGCTGCCGCGATGCTGCTGCTCCAGAAGACCACCCCATAGAAGATGGCTGATGCCACCACGGAGTCGATATGCCCCGCTGATTGTGGTGTAGCAGTGGTCTAGAATGTTCTCCTCTCTGGTAGGGCATTTAATGAACTGTCTGTATTTAGTGAGTTCATGGCTGAGGTTTCCTTTGTTGAAGTCACCAAGGACAATAACTAGAGAGTCCGGGTTGGTCCGCTCCACACACCGTATCTGATCGGCGAGTGTCCGCTGTGCTTCCTGGACGGTGCTCTGCGGCGGCATGTAAACACCGATCAGAATGAATGAAGCGAACTCACGAGGGGAGTAAAAGGGTTTGCAGTTTATAATGAAGGATTCCAGATCAGGAGAACAGTGCTGTAGAATCACTGACACATCGTTGCACCAGCCACTGTTGGTGTAAAAACAGATTCCCCCACCCTTCAATTTGCCAGAGAGCTCCGTGTTGCGGTCCGCTCTGAACAGCTGGAAGCCCGCCAGCTGGAGCACGGAGTCCGGTATCGATCCACAGAGCCAGGTCTCAGTGAAGCACAAAACGGAGGATGTAGAGAAGTCTCTGTCTTTCCCCACCAGTAGCTGAAGTTCGTCCAGTTTGTTGCACAGTGAGAGAAATATGCCCGGCAGCGGTGTGCGGAATCCACATGGGCTAAGGTGAGAGCACCTTTGATGAGAATGTCCAGTAATTCTACAGAAGTTAAAAGAAAAGTTGGAAGTAAGTCCGCTGGAGTTGTTCCCCTGATGTTTACGAGCTCGTCTCTGGTGAAAGAGCTCCGGGTATCGCAGCAGAAAACAGTATTTACAACAAAAACAACACAAAACAATGAGCACCAACACACCGAGACAGGCATAGACGGCGCCATCTTGAGTAAATTACAGATATCTTCCTGTGTCTCCTACATCCCAACTGTGCTGCCATTCCTTCATGATGTTTCTTTTGATTAATGATTTAGCTTCTGCTTTGCTGAGTAGCATGTCTGTCTTGTGCTGACTTCCTAAAGCTTGTTTTGCAAATGTATCTGCTCTTTCGTTTCCTTTTACCCCTCTGTGTGCTGGTACCCACATAATGAGACTAAAATACCCATATTCTTAAGTCGGAACAGTGTTTCGTACATTTCATTAATTAAATCCTGCCTGCTATGAGATGTGAATGATTGTAATGAGGATAATGCTGAACTGGAATCTGAACAGACAGCGACCTTTTCAATCCGAACCTCCTCTACCCACTGCAGTGCTGGTAGAGGTTCCCAGAGCTGCGAGGCGGGGTGGTGGTACTGGCCTGCTAATTTCCCCAAAATGGAAATAGACTCTTGTCTCGGTTCCTCAGTTCTCCCCGTCCTCTTTTGAATTTCATGCGGTTACTGTCACTTATCCAGTCAAGCTCACCATTGCTGTTGTGTATCGCCCACCAGGCCCTCTTGGTGAGTTCTTGGAAGATCTCGACACATTAGTCTTGCACTTCCATGATGATGGCTCCGCACTCAACCTGCTCGGAGACTTTAACATCCAGACTGATAAATTAGAACCGCTTCTTTCCTTCCTCTCCTCCTTTGACCTCTTCTCCTCCTACCCACAAGGCCGGCAACCAGCTGGATCTTATCTTCACTAGACACTGTTCTACTGCTAACCTCTCCGTCACTCCCCTCCAGCTCTCTGACCACTTTTTCATGTCTTACTCCCTCTCCCTCTCCTCTCCCCCCGTACTTCCACCACCTACCCACATGGTTTCTACCCGTAGTCATCTCCGCTCCCTCTCCCCGGCTGATCTTTCCTCTTCTGTTACCTCTGCTCTCCCTGACCCTGAATCCTTCTCTCTCCTATCCCCTGATATTGCTACTGACCTTCTCCTATCCACCCTTTCCTCTTCTCTGGACAACCTCTGTCCCTTCACCTCCAGGCCGGCACGGCCAACCCCACCTGCCCCATGGCTTTCGGACTCAGTGCACTGATAGACGGAGCCTAAGAGAGGCTGAGCGTAAATGGAGAAAAGGCAAACTCCCGGGAGACCTTCTTACCTTCCAAGCTCTTCTTTCCACTTTTTCCACCACTCTTTCTACTGCTAAAGCTGCTTTCTTTCGCTCCAAAATCCTAACCTCTGCTTTCAATCCTAAAAACCTCTTCGAAACTTTTTCTTCACTCCTCCAACCCCCACCCCCTCCTCCTACTTCCTCCCTTCTCCCTGACGATTTCGCCAACTTCTTTGACAAGAAGGTAAACGATATCAGATCCTCCTTCTCTCAGCCCCCCTGTCCACCCTCTGCCTGTCCACCCTCTCCCTCTCTACCCTCTCCAGCTCTTCCCCCTCAGCTCTCCCTCCCCTCTCCATCTTACCCTATCTTGCTCCCCTCTCCCCTAACGAGGTCCTCAGCCTTGTTACATCTAACCGCCCCACCATGTGCTCCCTTGACCCGATCCCCTCCCCTCTTCTTCAGTCTATTGCGACTGAACTCCTTCCTTTCCTCACCCACCTCATCAACATCTCTTCGTTCAGGATGCTTTCCCACAGCTTTCAAGACTGCCAGAGTCACCCCCCTTCTGAAAAAACCATCACTTGACCCCTCTGATGTCAAAAACTTCAGACCGGTTTCTCTTCTACCCTTTCTTTCCAAAACACTTGAGCGTGCTGTCTTTACTCAACTATCCTCCTATCTCCACCAAAACAACCTCTTGAACCCCCACCAGTCCGGGTTCAAAGTGGGTCACTGGACAGAGACAGCCCTCCTTGCGGTGACGGAGTCGCTTCACGCCGTGAGAGCTAACTCTCTCTCCTCTGTCCTGATTCTCCTGGACCTGTCTGCGGCGTTTGACATGGTGAACCACCAGATCCTCCTCTCCACCCTCGAGGGGATGGACGTGTCAGGCTCTGCACTCTCCCTGTTTGCATCCCACCTGACAGGTCGATCCTACCAGGTGACATGGAGGGGGGCCGTGTCGGAACCACGCATGCTGACTACAGGGGTTCCACAAGGCTCAGTCCTCCGCACCGAGACCTGTCCATCACCATCGATGATACCGTGGTGACGCCAACTCGGACTGCGAGTAACCTGGGTGTGACCCTGGATGACCAACTGTCATTCTCAGCAAACATTGCATCGGTTACACGCTCCTGCAGATTCCTGCTCTACAGCATCAGGAGGATTCGCCCCTTCCTCACTGATGAGATGGTGCAGGTGCTCATCCAGGCTCTGGTCATCTCCCCCCTGGACTACTGCAACTCACTACTTGCCGGAGCCCCGGTGTCGGCCATCAGACCTCTGGAGCTTGTCCAGAAAGCTGCAGCTCGCCTGGTGTTCAATCGCCCCAAGTTCTCCCACACAACTTCCCTTCTCCGTTCTCTCCACTGGCTCCCTGTAAGAGCATCCAGTGTAAGACTCTGGTGCTAGCCTACAGGGCAGTGAAAGGAACAGCTCCTTCCTATCTCCAGGCCATGGTCAAGCCCTACACCCCCGCCCGACCACTTCGCTCTGCTACCTCGGGGCGATCGGTCGCCCCGTCGCTCAGAGGTCCCTGCGGCCGATCGACCCGGTCACGTCTGTTTCCTGTCCTGACCCCTCAGTGGTGGAATGAACTCCCCACTGACGTCAGGACAGCAGAGTCGCTGCCCATCTTTCATCAGGCTGAAGACTCACCTCCTCAAGAAGTACTACCCTTAGCCTTCTGCTTAGTACTTACTTAGCATCTATTGTATTCATACTAACTTATTGCACTTATCGTTTTCATATTAGTTTGTGGCACTTACTGCATTTGTTTGTTTCTGCACTGTACGTTGGCTCTGGTTTATGCTCTTAGATGCATGTGTTGTTAGATGTGTTTACAATGTGTAAGAGATCAGTGGTCATGCAGTTTGAAATATTTTTGAAAAAGTGTGTTGGTAGAATATCCAAGCAGCAGGAGGATGACTTCAGATGTTGTATCATGTCTTCTAGGCTTCTACGGTCGATTGAATGAAATTGTGTCATGATATTTGAATGGATGTTATTCAGAGAAGGGGACAACACATATCCTATGGTTGGTGTGGAGGCACTGACTGCTTGTCTAATTTTCTGAATTTTGTCAGTAAAAAAGGAGGCAGATTGATTGCATGCCGGTGGATTGGAGCTCAGCAGCTACCGACACTGGAGGGTTTGTTAGAAAACACAGAGATGATCAGAGAGTGCAACATCAGTCACAGCAACCTTGGAAATGTTTACACCTTCGGTGATGATTAGGTCCAGAGTGTGCCCCCTGTTGTGGGTGGATCCTGTCACATGCTGAGTCAGATCATAGTTATCAAGGACACCACATAGTTCTATAGACCCTCTGTCTTGGGGATTATCAACATGGATATTTAAATCAGCAACAATAACAACACAGTCAAAATCAATACAGATTACAGACAGCACTTCAGTAAACTCATCAAAGAAGGTTGCACAGTATTTAGGCGGACTGTAAATGTTTAGGAATAAAGCTTGAGTGGAATTCAGAGCCACATATTCAAAAGAACTAAAATGACCAAAGGACATCTGCTTGCATTGAAGAGAATCATTAAATAAAACAGCAACTCCACCTCCTTTCTTATGCGCTCTTGTTTCACTCATGAAACTGAAGTTGTGAGGTGTTGATTCAATAAGAACAGCTGCACTGTTATCTTGATTTAACCAAGTTTCAGTTAAAAACAAAATATCCAGTTTGTGCCGAACAATAAAATCATTGATTAAAAATGTTTTTCCTGAGAGACCTGACATTTAATAAAGCTAAGTTTAATGTGGTTAAAGCTTTATTTGTCCAATTAATTTGGACAGACTGACGAGGAATGTATGCTAAGTTTCATAAGTTTGCAGGTTTACTATTGTTTCTTCGCAGCCTCACCTTTCTTTTTCTATAAACTTGCAGGACAGGAATTGAGACGGCTAGCTGCATACGGGCCCCGACCTTTCCCGGAGAGAGTCATTGGTGTCATTAGCCTTGTAGCCTGGACCCAGAAGATATCAATTATTGCCTTTATCAGGTAGGGGAGACAGAGGATGGTTGTGGAGTGGAGGTGGGGGACGGGCAGGGCTCTTTAACTTCGCCGATTGTGTCAAAACTGGCTGAGGACTTGGAGCCAGTTTCGGGGGTGGGGCTGGAGCTGTACGTCGAGGAGTGTGTTTGGTTCCAGCAATGACCAGCTCTTTCATGTGGTCAGTGAACTCCAGGTGGGGGGAGGATGGGGAGAGTGTGAGAGAGGAAAGGGACCTGGATGGAGTTTGGGGGGGGTGGAGGTAGGTGCAGGGTGGGGAAAGTGGGAGATCGGAGGCGGTCCCTGATGAGGAGGTTGGAGACTCCTCCTTTTGGCTGTCGCTAGGCGGGGGCATCCTTCCCGTAAGGTCTCCATGGCGATGCTGTGTGGTTATCTCTTGTTTAGACTCCTCTTGTGTCTTATAGGAAGTTAGGATTTTATTTAGGAACAGACGGGTGAGAAAAATAGGTTAGAGGTAAACAGTTTTACCCCTGACTTGTTCAGGCAAACTCCATGTGCCTTAAAAAGATGTCTACGCTCCCAGAAAAGGTCGAAATTGTTGATAAAATGTACTGAATGGTCAGTACATGCAGTTGACAGCCATTCATTCAGTGCAAACAGCCTGCTGAATCCTTCATCTCCTCCTCTGACTGGTGGAAGAGGGCCACTGATGAACACCTCAGCCTTGACAGAGCTGACTGTGTTTAACAGATCAATAAAGTCTCGCTTCAGAACTAGTTGTTTCACAATATCACAGCTTCCTGTATGCACCATGATGTTTTTCACCGTGGGATGGTCAGCCACAATGTCCAGGATTTTGTCTCTCATGTTAGAGACCATATCTTTCGGAAAGCAGAGTATTTTGGTGTTCTTGCTGCACATTGTTCTGACATCTTTTACAGCATAGTCACCAACAATCAGAGTCTCAGGCCCAGTCATTCGCTTTGCCTGCGGCCTTTTACTCTCACATTGACTCTCAGTTCTTACCCCGCTTTGAGGAGATAGCTGCTTATCCAGGTCATCAGATGGAGATTTAGGATCCTGCGACAATGGCGCAAATCTGTTTTGAAGTTGTAGGCTTGGTTGTTGTGGAGGTGTTTTGCAGGTTTTACTTTTCTCAGCTGTCCTTAGCTTTGTCCGTCTGGGTGCAGGGGTTGAGGAGGAGTTCTGCCTGTGTGCTAGTGCAGGCCAGTCAGTCGCATCACAAACCTCAGGGCGCTGGGCTCTGCCTGTTAGTCGTCCTCCCACATATTTCCTCTTCGGCTTTGCACCGAGAGAGTTCCAGGGAGGACTACCATTTGAAGATTCATTATCTGCTCTCTCCTCCTGTTTCTTGGTAGCCCTGGTTGTGCTAGTTAGCTGTGTCTTAGCTTGAGTTTGTCCAGTGTTTTGAGTCCATGGTAAAGTGGTATCATTCCCACACAGTCCATTTACCTCCACGTTTACTTCTAGTCGGTGGATTTCTGTTTCCAAGACTGCAATCTTCTGTAGGAGTTTGTAGTAGTCGTCCGTGGAGAAGGGAGGCATCTTGCTGCTACTTAGCTTTAGCGTAGCTGCTAGTTAGCATTAGCTAACAACCCAAATAGCTCGACGACTTTCTGGATTTGTCTTCACTCAAACGTTGGAGAGTGATATATGTGATATATCTGGCAAAATGAAGCAAGAAAATGCAAGAAAATGCAAGCAGAAGCAAGCAGCAAAGCGCCTGCACTCTCTCATGCAACATGCAGTCTGTTGTGGCCAGTGCACTGTACTTCGCCGTAGTCTGCTGGGGGAGCAGCATTGGAGCCGGAGACACCAACAGACTTAACAAACTAGTTAAGAAGGCCGGCTCCATCATTGGCTGCAAACAAGACAATCTGGAAGAGGTGGTGGAGAGGAGGACACTGAAGAAACTATTATCCATGTTGGATAACCCGGACCACCCTCTCCATCACCTCCTGCAGGGACAGCGGAGCACTTTCTCCAACAGACTGATCCAGCTCCGCTGTCACAAGGACAGATTCAGAAAAACATTCCTGCCCACTGCCATTAGACTTTATAATAAAACACCTCGGGCCAGATCATCGTCCTTCACATGACTACAACCAGTGGCGGCTGGTCAATAGAGGGCCATGGGGCATGGCCCCACCATGAGCCACACAAAAAAAAAAAAAAAAAAAAAAAATTATAATAATCATAAATTATACAAATTGTCAATATTTGTGTTTTTGAACTGTGGAATGTACCCAGTAATGTGTGTAAAATATGATATCTGCGCAAAATATATGCTTTTCCTGCTCGTCCTCTCCGCCTGTGTGCTCTCTGCTCGTCCTCTCCGCCTGTGTGCTCTCTGCTTGTGCTCTCCGCCTGTGTGCTCTCTGCTCGTCCTCTCAGCCTGTGTGCTCTCTGCTCGTGCTCTCAGCCTGTGTGCTCTCTGCTCGTGCTCTCTGCCTGTGTGCTCTCTGCTCGTGCTCTCAGCCTGTGTGCTCTCTGCTCGTGCTCTCTGCCTGTGTGCTCTCTGCTCGTGCTCTCCGCCTGTGTGCTCTCTGCTCGTCCTCTCCGCCTGTGTGCTCTCTGCTCGTGCTCTCAGCCTGTGTGCTCTCTGCTCGTGCTCTCTGCCTGTGTGCTCTCTGCTCGTGCTCTCTGTCTGTGTGCGCGACACTCTGAGAACGCGCAGCTAGGGGGGCTTGATCGTTTTGGCCCAAAAGAGACGGGTCTATGAAGCAGTTTAGCCAATTGCTGATTCAAGATATAAATGAGTGACATACAATTTAGCCATTCAGCGCCCTCAAATAGATTCAGCTTGGGGCTAGAACGATCAAGCCCCCCTCGCTGCGCGTTCTCGTCAGGAGAAGTCTCTACGCGCGAGCGCCAGCGCGAGCACTCCTCCTCCAAGACCCGTTTGAGAGGAGAACTTTGGCGGAGATTCTGCAGCCAAAGAGCTGATATCAGATCAGCCTGACCTCACAATCAGATAGCAGACTACATGCGAAGCTTCACTAGCTGTACACCAGACAGGTTTGGCTAGCTGGATGACGTCATGCTAATCATTTATTTAGCTTTTTAAAACAACGGGGACGGATCCAGCACGGACAGTTACGGGAGTGAGGAGGTAAGGAAACATGAGAACACCAGGACACACATGGAGAACTCTGTCAAGCTACA
>JAFEUB010000366.1:232500-240000 GCA_024529925.1 Ophthalmolycus amberensis
TGGTGCCAGGTAATACACGGGGGAGGGACCTTATTGGTGCCAGGTAAGACACGGGGGAGGGACCGTATTGGTGCCAGGTAAGACACGGGGGAGGGACTGTATTGGTGCCTAGTGAAAAATATATGTGAAAAATATTTGACAAAACATGTGAAAAATGGCCGACAATATGTAAAAAATATTTTATAAAATGTTGTGAAATATGTAAAAAAACAGCAACGAGCCTCACTATTGTTCCTTCATCACCATAAACACGCTGTAGCTTATTCTGACTCAATCACACATACAAATACTACAGCACCAAATGTGGATCAATCCACCGCTGAAAATAGTCCCCAAGAAAGTCTATTTTTCCTGCTGTTTGTTTGAGAAAAACTTCAGTCAATGCTGATGAAACTGTCTGTGTTTTTAAAGATTGACGTCTTCAGTGGGAACCAATGAGATTGGAGCTGAGACAGACAGACAGGAAGTCAGACAAAGTTGAGAGACGGACTGACATGTTGGTTTTAGATTCAAACATGAGATTGTTTAGCAAGAAGAAAAATACAGAACAAAGTTTTTGTTCATAATCTTTCTTGTTCAGATGGAGAAACTTGAGTATAGTTGTGAGTATTGTAGTGAGTATAGTTGTGAGTATAGTTGTAAGTATTGTCGTGAGTATTGTGAGTATAGTTGTGAGTATTGTCGTGAGTATAGTTGTGAGTATTGTAAGTATAGTTGTGAGTATTGTTGTTAGTATAGTTGTGAGTATTGTAGTCAGTATTGTTGTGAATATAGTTGTGAGTATTGTAGTGAGTATTGTTGTCAGTATTGTTACGAGTATTGTTCTGAGTATAGTTGTGAGTATTGTCGTGAGTGTGGTTGAGAGTATTGTAGTGAGAATAGTTGTGAGTATTGTAGTAAGTATGGTTGTGAGTATTGTAGTAAGTATTGTAGTGAGTATAGTTGTGAGTATTGTCGTGAGTATTGTTGTGAGTATTGTAGTGAGTATTGTTGTGAGTATTGTTGTGAGTATGGTAGTAAGTATTGTGAGTATAGTTGTGAGTATTGTCGTGAGTATTGTCGTGAGTATTGTCGTGAGTATTGTTGTGAGTATTGTAGTGATTATTGTTGTGAGTATTGTTTTGAGTATAGTTGTGAGTATTGTTGTGAGTATTGTTTTGAGTATTGTTTTGAGTATAGTTGTGAGTATAGTTGTGAGTATTGTAGTGAATATTGTTTTGAGTATGGTCGTGAGTATAGTTGTGAGTATAGTTGTGAGTATAGTTGTGAGTATTGTAGTGATTATTGTTGTGAGTATGGTTGTGAGTATTGTTTTGAGTATAGTTGTGAGTATAGTTGTGAGTATTGTTGTGAGTATTGTTTTGAGTATTGTTTTGAGTATAGTTGTGAGTATAGTTGTGAGTATTGCAGTGAGTATTGTTGTGAGTATGGTTGTGAGTATAGTTGTGAGTATTGTAGAGAGTATTGTGTGCACTATAGCGCTGCAGTATCCTGAATATATTTCAGTTTAAGGGTCTGGGACGGTGGTTGTGGCAGCAGAGCTGCAGACATGTTGGAGGTTGATGCTCTGTTGTCCTGAAGCTATTTCTGTCTGTGCTCTTGTCTCCACCGCTGCAGTGAAACATCACAATGATCTGGTGACGTCAGCAGTGAACAGACTGAGCAGTTGATCGCTGAGTGACTGATCAGTATCAGTGGATCAGTATTGATCAGTCTGGTCTCACGGGAGATAAGCTGCTGTGCTTCACATTTAAACAACCATGAATGTGTGTTTATCACAATCAGGTTTAATTTCAGCTTCTGATGATCTAACTGTCTCATCGGTTTTTAGATTGAGTGCTTTTTTAATTTATTATTTGTAAAATACTCAAACAAACGAACATGAGACATGAAGGTCTGAAAATCTGAGAATTCTTCAAAGTGTTTTTCTTTATCTCTGAGGTTCTCAGAGCGTTTGCTGGATCTGTCTCATGTGAATCAGACGGATCTTTGCAGAGTTGTGTTCATTCCAGTCTCTGTTTGACCAGAGAGCTCACACCAGAGGAGGCTAAGAGTCCAGACCCACTCGTTTCCATTAGTGGAGCCAATCGTTGAGGGTCCATGTTAACAGACAGATCCTTTTGTTCTTTTGGTGATTTAATCACAATAAACAGTTAAAAAGATGCAGAAATAACTTCATAATGATTTGTAAAAAGTCTGAATTCATGTTTTGTTAGTTCTCTCTGTAATGCTGCGTTCACACCAAACGCGTCGCCAATTCATCGCGCCGCATATTCACCTCCATCGCTCCGCCGGTCAAAACGCCGGGGACCAAGTGTTCATTCGCACGAATCGCGCTGGACGCGCCGGAGAGGGGGCGGGGCTTATCGCCCTGAAAGCCGTTCAACTGTCCGCCATCAACCATGGAAAACATAACCTATTTCTGCTTAGTACGTGTTGTGGAAGTCAGATATCCCGGGAAACTAAACGCCGTCATGTCTGGTTCATAACATTGTTCAGAGGAGCTCCGTGGATTTTATCGAGCTGTATTCACTGTGTCTAGCAAACCACACGTCGCTGTTTACTACAGCTGTACACACACACATGTATACACATAGTTTGGTCTCTATTAGGGCTGCACAATTAATCGAGTTTTAATCGCCATCACGATTTTGGCTGCCACGATTAAATGAGCATGATCGTCTGCGATATTGACGTTTAAAATGCGTGCTCTGCTACACATCAAATCAAGCGCTTCCTCAACTAACAGTCAGCCGACCACCAGGGGGCGAACGAGATGGGAGGTGTCATGCGCAGCCTGCAGACTCCGGCAGAAGTCGAGAGACAACAGAGCAGACGGTCTAGCGCAGGCATGGGCAAACTACGGCCCGCGGGCCGTATACCGCCCGTTGGGCCTTTTAATCCGGCCCGTCAGATATTGGTACAAAATTGCCCAAACTATAATAAAGACTAGGGCTGGGCAGTATACCGGCTTTTTATTTCCGTATGATATGAATTCTTCACACACATTATACCGGTGCATAGCCGAAACAACTGCTGTCTGCTTTCAACAGGCAGCTGAATGTGTTCTTTGCTGCTGTCAGCGCTAGTTGTCTTATATGTATTGAGAGGGAACTCTAGTCATGGTCAGAACTTTATAACACAACAATGACCAACCCACAACTAACGCTCTGTAACAGAGAAACACCACAGCACACAACAGTCTGTGACACAAACAATTTGTAACACTAATAATTGTACATTTATAAAATTTCACCGCCGAACTGCATGCTGGGTACAGCTCGCTCGCTAGCACAACAGTCTGCTAGCGGCTGGGAGGCTCCGTCCTCCAGTAACGTTCCATTAAAGAACAGAACAGAGCGATGCAGGATGAACACAGACAGACCGGAGATGCACCGATAGAGTTTGACACATAATAACGCTGATTACCGTAATATGCGTGGTGTTTGTTATAAATGTACGTTGGTGCAAAGAGGTGATAAGAAGCTGTATAGGGAGGGGCTTAGGACCCAGGGGAATGTAGGCGAAGGAAACAGGAAGAGACGGAAGACACGCCACACAAACAGCTGTTCACCGCTCGTCACCATCCTGCAGACCAGTGATTCTCAACTGGTGGTTCGTCGCGGACCCGTTTTCAGTGGCCTTTGCTTCATGCAGCGGAGTTATTCACGCTCCTTTCCAGCATTTACGCCACTTTGTTCAGCTGTGCAGGAAAAACACCGACCAATGCGTTGTAAGTCACGTCACTGTGATGCAGTTTAACCAATAAAATAAGGGTATTCTGATACGTCTCCTGACTCCAGTGAGATGTACCCACACCGTGACACAGGGGGGAGAGACAAGGAAAGACTTTACAGAGCAGAGCTCTGATCATGTTACATGTGACAGTTAAATATCTGTATGATCCTTCAAAGAATCAAACTGCTAAAAAGACCACAGTCATTAACCTGCACACTAAAAACTCTGTCAAAAATGACTGCTTAATAAGTAAGTGCATGATAAAATATGCATTTATGCAATAAAACAATACGGTGTAAGATCCCAGCTAACTGATGAACACCTCAGATCTGTTCTGAGAATTGCCACAACCAACTGACACCAGACGTTGACGCTCTGGTTTAAAGGGTGACCAGCAGCACTGTTCCCACTGGAACTAAATGCAAGTTCCTGTTTAGCTCACGGCTTTTACTTGTAATTCACTAGCTTAGGCCCCCACCTCGGCCGGAGCGAGCCTTCGTCGGTTGTTTGGAGTGTGAGGAATGGTTGATGGAGATTTGGCCTGATGCGGTTTGGGAGAGGCTTAGCTGAGGATCCACTGCGGCTCCCGGGCCTTGCAGAACCCCCGATCTCCAAGGGATAGGAGCATGATGACTATGGGGGGAGATAACCATTAACAAGAGGGAGGGAGGGTGGGGTGCAGAAAACGCGAGTGTGCCGAGGCTTAGAGTGGGTAGGTATTTATAGGAGTGTGGCCGGAAGTGGGCGAGTGGCTGAGGTGTGGTCCTGCTCCTGAAATTCAGCTAAGTTTTATCTCCAATTCACTAGCTTAGGCCCCCACCTCGGCCGGAGCGAGCCTTCGTCGGTTGTTTGGAGTGTGAGGAATGGTTGATGGAGATTTGGCCTGATGCGGTTTGGGAGAGGCTTAGCTGAGGATCCACTGCGGCTCCCGGGCCTTGCAGAACCCCCAAAATAAGCCTGTGCGCTGGTCGGCAAGAACGAGTGAGGATTTGTGGGTCTAAAGACGGCGTTGGATATGGCCGAACCGATGTTGGACGGGTGTCTGCAGGAGGGCTGGACTCCTGGAATGGGAAACGAGAAAGCCATGGCATTGCGGTGGCCCAGACGTGAGCTGCATCGAGGACGCGCCCTTGGTGGACGGGTGTCGCAGCGTCATTTGATGATTGGGTAACCGACTGCTAGGTTGTCAGGAGTTTAAGGGATGGACTGCTGGGCCATCCGCGGCCCCACGTGATGCTGTGGCTACTATTGGTCCGATTTCATAGCATGGGGGGGAAACGACTTGGCATCTGCTTGCAAGGTCCGAGGCTGGTCTACGGCAAACGTCGGCCGTCGTGGAAACCCCCAAAAGGCGGCAGAGGGAGCGGCATCGTTGTTGGCCAATTGTGTGGGTCCATCGCTGGAAGCTTTTTTTTCCTTTCTCTCTCTTTCTTCTTCCTTTTCTTTCTCTTCTCTTTCTTCTCTCTTCCTTCTTTCCTCTCTTCTTTATCTCCCTCTCTGCGATTCGTTGTTGCTTGCTGCGGTTCGTTGTTGCTTGCTGCGTTCAGTGGTTGCGTTGTTGCGTTCAGTGGTTGCGTTGTTGCGTTCAGGGTTGCGTTGTTGCATTCAGTGGTTGCGTTGTTGCGCTTAGAGAGGGGGACAGCTTAGAGAGGGGGGCAGAGGCAAGAAGACCTGGCAACCCGGTGCCAGGAATCTGCCTAGTGGGAAGAGTATGCGTAGTAGGAAAAGCGGGATAGGGGAGGGGGACAGGGGAGAGGGAACCTGGCAACCCGGTGCCAGGACTTAGAGAGGGGGACAGAGGCAAGAAGACCTGGCAACCCGGTGCCACGAATCTGCCTAGTGGGAAGAATATGCGTAGTAGGAAAGCGGGATAGGGACAGAGGAGAGGGAACCTGGCCACCCGGTGCCAGGACTTAGAGAGGGGGACAGAGGCAAGAAGACCTGGCAACCCGGTGCCACGAAGTTGGCACGGTTTGCTTGTTGCGTCGATGCTCTTAGCAGGCGGACTGTGGTCGAGTTGGAGATCAGCTGGCGCGTCTTCGATCAGCTGGTGAGTCTTCGATGGGGGACCTGGCTGGAGCGCGGGGGGGGGGGGCGGCGTCTTTGAGCGCTGCGTGCCGGGTAGCCAGAGTCGTCGGAGGCTCGTTCCCGAGCTGGGTCTGGAGCGAGCGAAGGAGAGAGCTGGATTTACGTTTCCGTTGTCTACGTCAGGAGGTAGCGGGTCTCCCTCTGCCGCCGAGATGTGAGTAACAGGAGGACGGCCGTGAGTCCGACTCTTCGTATTGTCGGATTCTGGCGGGTGGATGCAGCTGGTCGGCGAGGTGGAGATCGCGGGTTTGGCTGCCCGGACCCTGTCGATGGCGGTTGGCGTCGTCCGTGGTGTACGTGCGTGGTGTTCCGGTTGCGAGTGCAGAAAACGCGAGTGTGCCGAGGCTTAGAGTGGGTAGGTATTTATAGGAGTGTGGCCGGAAGTGGGCGAGTGGCTGAGGTGTGGTCCTGCTCCTGAAATTCAGCTAAGTTTTATCTCCAATGTATATGAGTTCACACAAACACTCCATTCATCTGCTACTGGCCGGCCCGTCTGTCACATTTTAAAACTCAATGTGGCCCCGAGCCTAAAGGTTTGCCCCCCCTGAGCTAGCCCCTCGAAAAGGATCATCATTCGTTGTCTGGAAGTTTTTTGGATTTAGGGCAAGTGATGTTAACCAAGAACAAATCATGTGACAGAGTGAGTTCGAGTTGTGTCCGCATAGTAATCGCTAATGCTAATGCTAATCGCTATGCGCCGCATTTATATTTTCCTGCTACGAGATGCACTGTGATCAGCAGGCTGATGCAAAGAGTTGTGCATTAGCCTGAATGTAGCACAACAATGGAAGTGGAAGCAGTGTTCTTGTTCATTTAAACGTGAACGTGCAATAAAAAGATGTTGTCCCTAAAATTAATGAATAATCGTGAAATAATCGTGATCGCAATATTGATCAAAATAATCGTGATTATGATTTTGGCCATAATGGTGCAGCCCTGGTCTCTGTTGATATGAGGTATCAGAGCTCTGGGTGAACACAGACGGCTACAGGATTTATTTCCTGATTCAACAACGGCAGGAAGTCAGTGATGACGGGGGGAGCAACTCAACGCTGATAGGCTAAATTTCAACTCGCGAATTTGGGGCGATTTGGCGTTTGACGCAAATTCGCGCCATCGCAGATTCGCGCCGCGACGGTCTCATGGCGTCTGTGCAGAGGCTTTGTATGTAATCTACTCACGCGAATAACTCGCGCCGCGTTTGGTGTGAACGCAGCAGAAGACGACAAGCTAATAACTTCTGAGTCTGGTTCTATTGGTGCTATGCTAAGCTAACATTGTAGCATCTCCATCAACTCTTTAAGATAACGTCCTCCAGGAGTAAATCCGTCTTCAGAACTGGTGGATTTGAGTTTAACGTGCGGCCATCTTTGTCCCAGTTTGTCAGTGTGTTGTGATCTCCGTGCTGGTCTCGGTCTACTTGAAGTCCTGGTTCTGCTGCAGAGGATTCCAGTGTGACGATCGTTATTTGTCTTCCAGTTCTCCTCAGTGACTCCTCCGTCTGTCTCCGTCTCTTCCAGTTGTTCCAGAGGAGGTGAAGCCAAAGTTCGTGAAGGGAACGAAGCGTTACGGCCGTCGCTCTCGGCCCGACGACGCCGCGCTGCTGCCGACCGGCGACCCGGAGAACCCGTCAGCGTCCAGAACCGAGGCGGAGGACTCGTCACCGACCGGCAT
>JAFEUB010000366.1:250000-295000 GCA_024529925.1 Ophthalmolycus amberensis
TTGCACCAGGTGAATGAATTAAAGTGTTCAGAGTGTGCAAAGTGTTCGTGTTCAAGTGTTCAGTGTGTTAGTGGTCCACCGAGAGCAGTTTGTTGTTGTGCACATACAGTGAAACATAGACACACACACATTCACACACACACACATACACGGAGAAACATTCACACACACACACACACACATACACGGAGAAACATTCACACACACACACACACACATACACGGAGAAACATTCACACACACACACACACACACCAGTGGTGGGCCGTCAGAGCCTGCAAAGCCTTCTCTGCTGGCCTAAACACAATCACAAAGTTATATCTATTTTATAATTTAATAATGTTTCATAAATACACTTCATGTATTATAATATTTCTCCATTATCTTATGTTCTCATTGCACAGCTCCTGTCTTCCTCAGTTGCTCTGCTTCCAGTGCAGCTTGTTTTAAGTAGAGCTTTTATCCAATCAGATCTCACCTCTGTGTCTCTAGGTAGAACAGAGCCAGAGGCCTGCAGACTCACACGTGCATCATGTGCACTTTAAGTGAACGGGGACGATGTTGTTGATTGTCAGTGTTCAACCAATCAGATCTTTAGTTTGACATGTTGGGCGTATTCTTTGACGTGTCAGAGCTGCTAGCTGGCCTACAATGACGTCAGCATTGGTGCAGCTCAGTGTTCAGGTGCAGCGCTGCAGTGAGGTGCAGCGCTGCAGTGAGGTGCAGAGTGCGCTGTGATTGGTCAGTGGGCGAGCACGTGACTGTTGGAAAACGACACTTAAGCAGAGGCTTAGTCGGAGTAGTAAGAGTTCAAATTGAAAGATATGGAAGAAATGATGACATATGTTGCTTGGTGTAGTTTATTTATTTTTTTACCTAGCTGTGTTTTTCAAACACTCAATGGCTGAATAAGGAGGAGAAACGGATTTAGTGGTGGAGTTACTGACAACCCTTTCTCAAGAAGGACATTTCAGGAAAAGCTGCAGCTGGCAGCCTGACTCAGCAGGAAGAGGATTCGTATGAACGGTATTTCTTGCTGACAGCGTCGGAGAAGCGTTGCACATTGTAAGTGAGCTGTTGGTGTTTGGAGCTACGCTAACCTGAGCTACGCTAACCTGAGCTACGCTAACCTGAGCTACGCTAACCTGAGCTACGCTAACCTGAGCTACGCTAACCTGAGGACGCCGTAGCATTTGAACACTGTTGGAGAGACTCAAGTGGATCTACAACTCAACCAACACGTTCGCAGGGAAACTGATCCACAACCGCGGCCTGGCGTGAGGTCTGCGCCGGCGGAGGTGGGATCCCGGTCCCGCTGCGAACCTGATCCCGGTCCCGCTGCGAACCTGATCCCGGTCCCGCTGCGAACCTGATCCCGGCCCCGCTGCGAACCTGATCCCGGTCCCGCTGCGAACCTGATCCCGGTCCCGCTGCGAACCTGATCCCGGCCCCGCTGCGAACCTGATCCCGGTCCCGCTGCGAACCTGATCCCGGTCCCGCTGCGAACCTGATCCCGGTCCCGCTGCGAACCTGATCCCGGCCCCGCTGCGAACCTGATCCCGGTCCCGCTGCGAACCTGATCCCGGTCCCGCTGCGAACCTGATCCCGGCCCCGCTGCGAACCTGATCCCGGTCCCGCTGCGAACCTGATCCCGGTCCCGCTGGGAACCTGATCCCGGTCCCGCTGCGAACCTGATCCCGGCCCCGCTGCGAACCTGATCCCGGCCCCGCTGCGAACCTGATCCCGGTCCCGCTGCGAACCTGATCCCGGTCCCGCTGCGAACCTGATCCCGGTCCCGCTGCGAACCTGATCCCGGTCCCGCTGCGAACCTGATCCCGGTCCCGCTGCGAACCTGATCCCGGCCCCGCTGCGAACCTGATCCCGGCCCCGCTGCGAACCTGATCCCGGCCCCGCTGCGAACCTGATCCCGGTCCCGCTGCGAACCTGATCCCGGTCCCGCTGCGAACCTGATCCCGGTCCCGCTGCGAACCTGATCCCGGTCCCGCTGCGAACCTGATCCCGGTCCCGCTGCGAACCTGATCCCGGTCCCGCTGCGAACCTGATCCCGGTCCCACTGCGAACCTGATCCCGGCCCCGCTGCGAACCTGCCGCAGCAGACCGGCGAAATATAACTGGGGAGGCTCGACTGTCACTGGTGTCCATGAATGGAGAAGGACTTCTTACTGGAACTGAAACGATGTGCTGGGATTAAACTCTTTAAGTTTCGGTAAGTCACAAACTGCGTTTGTTTTTTTCCATAGTAACGTTACGACTGTTCATTTGTCTGTCGTGTGGTTTTTATGAATAGTATTTGAATGGCTCGTGCTCTTGTGTGGTGGAATGCGTGGATCCGCTGCAGGTTTGCTGGATTGATGCTTCATAATGAGGTTATTAGGAGTTAATTCAACTGTAGTAGGACAGCACTGAAGGCCCAGGTATAAAATCCACAGCCCGCCACTGACACACACACATACACAGAGAAACACACACACACAGACACACACACACACACAGTGAAACACATAGACACACATACACACACACACACACAGTGAAACACATAGACACACATACACACACACACACACAGTGAAACACATACACACACACAGAAACACACACACACACAGTGAAACACATAGACACACATACACACACACACACACAGTGAAACACATACACACACACAGACACACACACACACACAGTGAAACACATAGACACACATACACACACACACACACAGTGAAACACATACACACACACAGAAACACACACACACACAGTGAAACACATAGACACACATACACACACACACACACAGTGAAACACATACACACACACAGAAACACACACACAGAAACACACACACATACACAGAGAAACACATAGACACACATACACACACACACACACAGTGAAACACATACACACACACAGAAACACACACACACACAGTGAAACACATAGACACACATACACACACACACACACAGTGAAACACATACACACACACAGAAACACACACACACACAGTGAAACACATAGACACACATACACACACACACACACAGTGAAACACATACACACACACAGAAACACACACACACACAGTGAAACACATAGACACACATACACACACACACACACAGTGAAACACATACACACACACAGACACACACACACACACAGTGAAACACATAGACACACATACACACACACACACACAGTGAAACACATACACACACACAGAAACACACACACACACAGTGAAACACACACACACAGAAACACACACACACACAGTGAAACACACACACACAGACACACACACACACACAGTGAAACACATACACACACAGAAACACACACACAGAAACACACACACACACTGTGGCAAACCAGGGGGAAAAGCCGAGCCGACACAGCACAGGAGGCGGATCCCCAAGCTCAGGTTGGGGGAGGTGATAGAGGGAGTATACTATCCGGTGCAGGTGCTGCAGCCACTAGGCTCGTGGCAGTGGTCACACCTGCAGCCCATCAGCTAATTACAATGAGCATATGTTCCCAGGGCTGTGAAGCAGCAGACAGACTGGGCAGAAGAATACGAGGATCTCCTGAACCTCTGGAGAAGAGCTTCAGCAGACCGGAGGTAATTAAGCGGACTCGCCTCTCCTCTGCTCTGCCCAAACAGGACGGAGGAATCATCTCACACTGGGTGTAGACCGAAGGCCAAAGACCCCGACCGGGAGGAATCTTTTGTTGAGTTTGACCCTATCCCGCTCAACCCTACCCTGTTTATTAAAGCACACTTTATGTTACATGGCTACTGTCTCTGAGTCTCCTGTTTTATCTCTGAATCTTGCCTCCACGTCCCCCGGGTTGCCACAACACACACACACACACACACACACACACACACACACACACACACACACACACACACACACACACAGTGACCTCCATGTTTTTCCTCTGCAGAGCCTGAAGTCTGATGAGGAGGCAGGAAGTCAGAAGGAGAACATCCAGCCAGACCTTCAGAGTAAAGGTACTGTCTGCTGTGAACACTTTGATAAAAAGTCAAACACAGAGACCACAACTCCCATGATGCAATGCCACACCCAATCACAGAGCTTAGAATTGTGTTTGAACGTTTGGATGAATTCAGAGACTTCACCCTCCCGACCGGCTTCTGCTCCACAGTAGCAGCAGCCGAGGCTCATGGGCAACGTAGTATTCTCAGCTGGCGTGTATACTGTGTGGTACTGGGATGTACTGTGATCTGGTCTTCAGTAACAGTACTAGTACCGCTGTGTAGGAATACTCTGTAACTGTAAAAGAGCTGCATTCCACATCTTAATAAGCATCAGATGTACTTAAAGTATACAGTAAAAGTACTCATGATGCATCAATAATACTTATTATAGTAGTGATGCATCATGAGTTCATCACTTTGAAGGAGGAGCTTGATATTCACTTTATATACTGCTGGTAGTTTAATCTGTAATACATCATGATGGGTGCAGGTCCTCAGCAGGAGGAGGAGGAGGAGGAGGAGCTGGAGGTCGGAGGAGGAGATCAGCTGGGCCTTCAGCAGCTCAGCACAGAGGTGAGGACCCACAGGAGGAAGTTATCTGTGATGTCATGAGGTCATCAGTAACTGATCACACGTTCAAACAGGACCTGGACGGCAGAGTCAGCGTCGGGGACTTCCAGAAGGTTCTGTGTGGCTCCGGCCCCGTACGATCAGCTGACCTGCAGAGGGCGCCACGGCAGGTCAGACGCTCACTTCATGTACGAGTACACGTAGTAGATGGAGGGTGAAGTACTGCACTGATCATTTTGTTTCTGGGAAATGACTGAAAGCTCATGAGCTGTGGGGGGTCATATAAAGATATCAATAGGAGATGATTTATGACTATAACAATATAAAGATATCAATAAGAGATGATTTATGACTATAACAATATAAAGATATCAACAAGAGATGATTTATGACTATAACAATATAAAGATATCACTAAGAGATGATTTATGACTATAACAATATAAAGATATCACTAAGAGATGATTTATGACTATAACAATATAAAGATATCAACAAGAGATGATTTATGACTATAACAATATAAAGATATCAATAAGAGATGATTTATGACTATAACAATATAAAGATATCAACAAGAGATGATTTATGACTATAACAATATAAAGATATCACTAAGAGATGATTTATGACTATAACAATATAAAGATATCAATAAGAGATGATTTATGACTATAACAATATAAAGATATCAACAAGAGATGATTTATGACTATAACAATATAAAGATATCAATAAGAGATGATTTATGACTATAACAATATAAAGATATCAATAGGAGATGATTTATGACTATAACAATATAAAGATATCAATAGGAGATGATTTATGACTATAACAATATAAAGATATCAATAAGAGATGATTTATGACTATAACAATATAAAGATATCAACAAGAGATGATTTATGACTATAACAATATAAAGATATCAATAAGAGATGATTTATGACTATAACAATATAAAGATATCAATAGGAGATGATTTATGACTATAACAATATAAAGATATCAATAAGAGATGATTTATGACTATAACAATATAAAGATATCAATAAGAGATGATTTATGACTATAACAATATAAAGATATCAACAAGAGATGATTTATGACTATAACAATATAAAGATATCAATAAGAGATGATTTATGACTATAACAATATAAAGATATCAATAGGAGATGATTTATGACTATAACAATATAAAGATATCAATAGGAGATGATTTATGACTATAACAATATAAAGATATCACTAAGAGATGATTTATGACTATAACAATATAAAGATATCAACAAGAGATGATTTATGACTATAACAATATAAAGATATCAATAAGAGATGATTTATGACTATAACAATATAAAGATATCAATAAGAGATGATTTATGACTATAACAATATAAAGATATCACTAAGAGATGATTTATGACTATAACAATATAAAGATATCAATAAGAGATGATTTATGACTATAACAATATAAAGATATCAACAAGAGATGATTTATGACTATAACAATATAAAGATATCAATAAGAGATGATTTATGACTATAACAATATAAAGATATCAACAAGAGATGATTTATGACTATAACAATATAAAGATATCACTAAGAGATGATTTATGACTATAACAATATAAAGATATCAATAAGAGATGATTTATGACTATAACAATATAAAGATATCAATAAGAGATGATTTATGACTATAACAATATAAAGATATCAATAAGAGATGATTTATGACTATAACAATATAAAGATATCAACAAGAGATGATTTATGACTATAACAATATAAAGATATCAATAAGAGATGATTTATGACTATAACAATATAAAGATATCACTAAGAGATGATTTATGACTATAACAATATAAAGATATCACTAAGAGATGATTTATGACTATAACAATATAAAGATATCAATAAGAGATGATTTATGACTATAACAATATAAAGATATCAACAAGAGATGATTTATGACTATAACAATATAAAGATATCAATAAGAGATGATTTATGACTATAACAATATAAAGATATCAACAAGAGATGATTTATGACTATAACAATATAAAGATATCAATAAGAGATGATTTATGACTATAACAATATAAAGATATCAACAAGAGATGATTTATGACTATAACAATATAAAGATATCAATAAGAGATGATTTATGACTATAACAATATAAAGATATCAATAAGAGATGATTTATGACTATAACAATATAAAGATATCACTAAGAGATGATTTATGACTATAACAATATAAAGATATCAACAAGAGATGATTTATGACTATAACAATATAAAGATATCAATAAGAGATGATTTATGACTATAACAATATAAAGATATCACTAAGAGATGATTTATGACTATAACAATATAAAGATATCACCAAGAGATGATTTATGACTATAACAATATAAAGATATCAACAAGAGATGATTTATGACTATAACAATATAAAGATATCAATAAGAGATGATTTATGACTATAACAATATAAAGATATCAACAAGAGATGATTTATGACTATAACAATATAAAGATATCAATAAGAGATGATTTATGACTATAACAATATAAAGATATCAACAAGAGATGATTTATGACTATAACAATATAAAGATATCAATAAGAGATGATTTATGACTATAACAATATAAAGATATCACTAAGAGATGATTTATGACTATAACAATATAAAGATATCAACAAGAGATGATTTATGACTATAACAATATAAAGATATCAATAAGAGATGATTTATGACTATAACAATATAAAGATATCACTAAGAGATGATTTATGACTATAACAATATAAAGATATCACCAAGAGATGATTTATGACTATAACAATATAAAGATATCAACAAGAGATGATTTATGACTATAACAATATAAAGATATCAATAAGAGATGATTTATGACTATAACAATATAAAGATATCAACAAGAGATGATTTATGACTATAACAATATAAAGATATCAATAAGAGATGATTTATGACTATAACAATATAAAGATATCAACAAGAGATGATTTATGACTATAACAATATAAAGATATCACTAAGAGATGATTTATGACTATAACAATATAAAGATATCAACAAGAGATGATTTATGACTATAACAATATAAAGATATCAATAAGAGATGATTTATGACTATAACAATATAAAGATATCAATAAGAGATGATTTATGACTATAACAATATAAAGATATCACTAAGAGATGATTTATGACTATAACAATATAAAGATATCAATAAGAGATGATTTATGACTATAACAATATAAAGATATCAACAAGAGATGATTTATGACTATAACAATATAAAGATATCAATAAGAGATGATTTATGACTATAACAATATAAAGATATCAACAAGAGATGATTTATGACTATAACAATATAAAGATATCACTAAGAGATGATTTATGACTATAACAATATAAAGATATCAATAAGAGATGATTTATGACTATAACAATATAAAGATATCAATAAGAGATGATTTATGACTATAACAATATAAAGATATCAATAAGAGATGATTTATGACTATAACAATATAAAGATATCAACAAGAGATGATTTATGACTATAACAATATAAAGATATCAATAAGAGATGATTTATGACTATAACAATATAAAGATATCACTAAGAGATGATTTATGACTATAACAATATAAAGATATCACTAAGAGATGATTTATGACTATAACAATATAAAGATATCAATAAGAGATGATTTATGACTATAACAATATAAAGATATCAACAAGAGATGATTTATGACTATAACAATATAAAGATATCAATAAGAGATGATTTATGACTATAACAATATAAAGATATCAACAAGAGATGATTTATGACTATAACAATATAAAGATATCAATAAGAGATGATTTATGACTATAACAATATAAAGATATCAACAAGAGATGATTTATGACTATAACAATATAAAGATATCAATAAGAGATGATTTATGACTATAACAATATAAAGATATCAATAAGAGATGATTTATGACTATAACAATATAAAGATATCACTAAGAGATGATTTATGACTATAACAATATAAAGATATCAACAAGAGATGATTTATGACTATAACAATATAAAGATATCAATAAGAGATGATTTATGACTATAACAATATAAAGATATCACTAAGAGATGATTTATGACTATAACAATATAAAGATATCACCAAGAGATGATTTATGACTATAACAATATAAAGATATCAACAAGAGATGATTTATGACTATAACAATATAAAGATATCAATAAGAGATGATTTATGACTATAACAATATAAAGATATCAACAAGAGATGATTTATGACTATAACAATATAAAGATATCAATAAGAGATGATTTATGACTATAACAATATAAAGATATCAACAAGAGATGATTTATGACTATAACAATATAAAGATATCAATAAGAGATGATTTATGACTATAACAATATAAAGATATCACTAAGAGATGATTTATGACTATAACAATATAAAGATATCAACAAGAGATGATTTATGACTATAACAATATAAAGATATCAATAAGAGATGATTTATGACTATAACAATATAAAGATATCACTAAGAGATGATTTATGACTATAACAATATAAAGATATCACCAAGAGATGATTTATGACTATAACAATATAAAGATATCAACAAGAGATGATTTATGACTATAACAATATAAAGATATCAATAAGAGATGATTTATGACTATAACAATATAAAGATATCAACAAGAGATGATTTATGACTATAACAATATAAAGATATCAATAAGAGATGATTTATGACTATAACAATATAAAGATATCAACAAGAGATGATTTATGACTATAACAATATAAAGATATCAATAAGAGATGATTTATGACTATAACAATATAAAGATATCAACAAGAGATGATTTATGACTATAACAATATAAAGATATCAATAAGAGATGATTTATGACTATAACAATATAAAGATATCAACAAGAGATGATTTATGACTATAACAATATAAAGATATCAACAAGAGATGATTTATGACTATAACAATATAAAGATATCAATAAGAGATGATTTATGACTATAACAATATAAAGATATCAACAAGAGATGATTTATGACTATAACAATATAAAGATATCAATAAGAGATGATTTATGACTATAACAATATAAAGATATCAATAAGAGATGATTTATGACTATAACAATATAAAGATATCACTAAGAGATGATTTATGACTATAACAATATAAAGATATCACTAAGAGATGATTTATGACTATAACAATATAAAGATATCACTAAGAGATGATTTATGACTATAACAATATAAAGATATCACTAAGAGATGATTTATGACTATAACAATATAAAGATATCACTAAGAGATGATTTATGACTATAACAATATAAAGATATCAATAAGAGATGATTTATGACTATAACAATATAAAGATATCAATAAGAGATGATTTATGACTATAACAATATAAAGATATCACTAAGAGATGATTTATGACTATAACAATATAAAGATATCAACAAGAGATGATTTATGACTATAACAATATAAAGATATCACTAAGAGATGATTTATGACTATAACAATATAAAGATATCAACAAGAGATGATTTATGACTATAACAATATAAAGATATCACTAAGAGATGATTTATGACTATAACAATATAAAGATATCAATAAGAGATGATTTATGACTATAACAATATAAAGATATCAATAAGAGATGATTTATGACTATAACAATATAAAGATATCAACAAGAGATGATTTATGACTATAACAATATAAAGATATCACTAAGAGATGATTTATGACTATAACAATATAAAGATATCACCAAGAGATGATTTATGACTATAACAATATAAAGATATCAACAAGAGATGATTTATGACTATAACAATATAAAGATATCAATAAGAGATGATTTATGACTATAACAATATAAAGATATCAACAAGAGATGATTTATGACTATAACAATATAAAGATATCAACAAGAGATGATTTATGACTATAACAATATAAAGATATCAATAAGAGATGATTTATGACTATAACAATATAAAGATATCAACAAGAGATGATTTATGACTATAACAATATAAAGATATCAATAAGAGATGATTTATGACTATAACAATATAAAGATATCAATAAGAGATGATTTATGACTATAACAATATAAAGATATCACTAAGAGATGATTTATGACTATAACAATATAAAGATATCACTAAGAGATGATTTATGACTATAACAATATAAAGATATCACTAAGAGATGATTTATGACTATAACAATATAAAGATATCACTAAGAGATGATTTATGACTATAACAATATAAAGATATCACTAAGAGATGATTTATGACTATAACAATATAAAGATATCACTAAGAGATGATTTATGACTATAACAATATAAAGATATCACTAAGAGATGATTTATGACTATAACAATATAAAGATATCAATAAGAGATGATTTATGACTATAACAATATAAAGATATCAACAAGAGATGATTTATGACTATAACAATATAAAGATATCAATAAGAGATGATTTATGACTATAACAATATAAAGATATCACTAAGAGATGATTTATGACTATAACAATATAAAGATATCACTAAGAGATGATTTATGACTATAACAATATAAAGATATCAATAAGAGATGATTTATGACTATAACAATATAAAGATATCAACAAGAGATGATTTATGACTATAACAATATAAAGATATCAATAAGAGATGATTTATGACTATAACAATATAAAGATATCACTAAGAGATGATTTATGACTATAACAATATAAAGATATCACTAAGAGATGATTTATGACTATAACAATATAAAGATATCAACAAGAGATGATTTATGACTATAACAATATAAAGATATCACTAAGAGATGATTTATGACTATAACAATATAAAGATATCACTAAGAGATGATTTATGACTAACAATATAAAGATATCAATAAGAGATGATTTATGACTATAACAATATAAAGATATCACTAAGAGATGATTTATGACTATAACAATATAAAGATATCACTAAGAGATGATTTATGACTAACAATATAAAGATATCAATAAGAGATGATTTATGACTATAACAATATAAAGATATCACTAAGAGATGATTTATGACTATAACAATATAAAGATATCACTAAGAGATGATTTATGACTATAACAATATAAAGATATCACTAAGAGATGATTTATGACTATAACAATATAAAGATATCACTAAGAGATGATTTATGACTATAACAATATAAAGATATCACTAAGAGATGATTTATGACTATAACAATATAAAGATATCAATAAGAGATGATTTATGACTATAACAATATAAAGATATCACTAAGAGATGATTTATGACTATAACAATATAAAGATATCACTAAGAGATGATTTATGACTATAACAATATAAAGATATCACTAAGAGATGATTTATGACTATAACAATATAAAGATATCACTAAGAGATGATTTATGACTATAACAATATAAAGATATCACTAAGAGATGATTTATGACTATAACAATATAAAGATATCAATAAGAGATGATTTATGACTATAACAATATAAAGATATCACTAAGAGATGATTTATGACTATAACAATATAAAGATATCACTAAGAGATGATTTATGACTATAACAATATAAAGATATCACTAAGAGATGATTTATGACTATAACAATATAAAGATATCACTAAGAGATGATTTATGACTATAACAATATAAAGATATCACTAAGAGATGATTTATGACTATAACAATATAAAGATATCACTAAGAGATGATTTATGACTATAACAATATAAAGATATCAATAAGAGATGATTTATGACTATAACAATATAAAGATATCAATAAGAGATGATTTATGACTATAACAATATAAAGATATCACTAAGAGATGATTTATGACTATAACAATATAAAGATATCACTAAGAGATGATTTATGACTATAACAATATAAAGATATCACTAAGAGATGATTTATGACTATAACAATATAAAGATATCACTAAGAGATGATTTATGACTATAACAATATAAAGATATCACTAAGAGATGATTTATGACTATAACAATATAAAGATATCAACAAGAGATGATTTATGACTATAACAATATAAAGATATCAATAAGAGATGATTTATGACTATAACAATATAAAGATATCACTAAGAGATGATTTATGACTATAACAATATAAAGATATCACTAAGAGATGATTTATGACTATAACAATATAAAGATATCAATAAGAGATGATTTATGACTATAACAATATAAAGATATCAACAAGAGATGATTTATGACTATAACAATATAAAGATATCAATAAGAGATGATTTATGACTATAACAATATAAAGATATCACTAAGAGATGATTTATGACTATAACAATATAAAGATATCAATAAGAGATGATTTATGACTATAACAATATAAAGATATCAATAAGAGATGATTTATGACTATAACAATATAAAGATATCACTAAGAGATGATTTATGACTATAACAATATAAAGATATCAATAAGAGATGATTTATGACTATAACAATATAAAGATATCAATAAGAGATGATTTATGACTATAACAATATAAAGATATCAATAAGAGATGATTTATGACTATAACAATATAAAGATATCAATAAGAGATGATTTATGACTATAACAATATAAAGATATCAACAAGAGATGATTTATGACTATAACAATATAAAGATATCAATAAGAGATGATTTATGACTATAACAATATAAAGATATCAACAAGAGATGATTTATGACTATAACAATATAAAGATATCAACAAGAGATGATTTATGACTATAACAATATAAAGATATCACTAAGAGATGATTTATGACTATAACAATATAAAGATATCAATAAGAGATGATTTATGACTATAACAATATAAAGATATCAACAAGAGATGATTTATGACTATAACAATATAAAGATATCACTAAGAGATGATTTATGACTATAACAATATAAAGATATCACTAAGAGATGATTTATGACTATAACAATATAAAGATATCAATAAGAGATGATTTATGACTATAACAATATAAAGATATCAACAAGAGATGATTTATGACTATAACAATATAAAGATATCACTAAGAGATGATTTATGACTATAACAATATAAAGATATCACTAAGAGATGATTTATGACTATAACAATATAAAGATATCAATAAGAGATGATTTATGACTATAACAATATAAAGATATCAACAAGAGATGATTTATGACTATAACAATATAAAGATATCACTAAGAGATGATTTATGACTATAACAATATAAAGATATCAACAAGAGATGATTTATGACTATAACAATATAAAGATATCAACAAGAGATGATTTATGACTATAACAATATAAAGATATCAACAAGAGATGATTTATGACTATAACAATATAAAGATATCAACTAAGAGATGATTTATGACTATAACAATATAAAGATATCAACTAAGAGATGATTTATGACTATAACAATATAAAGATATCAACAAGAGATGATTTATGACTATAACAATATAAAGATATCAACAAGAGATGATTTATGACTATAACAATATAAAGATATCACTAAGAGATGATTTATGACTATAACAATATAAAGATATCAATAAGAGATGATTTATGACTATAACAATATAAAGATATCAACAAGAGATGATTTATGACTATAACAATATAAAGATATCACTAAGAGATGATTTATGACTATAACAATATAAAGATATCACTAAGAGATGATTTATGACTATAACAATAGTAAAGATATCAACTAAGAGATGATTTATGACTATAACAATATAAAGATATCAATAAGAGATGATTTATGACTATAACAATATAAAGATATCACTAAGAGATGATTTATGACTATAACAATATAAAGATATCAACAAGAGATGATTTATGACTATAACAATATAAAGATATCAACAAGAGATGATTTATGACTATAACAATATAAAGATATCACTAAGAGATGATTTATGACTATAACAATATAAAGATATCACTAAGAGATGATTTATGACTATAACAATATAAAGATATCAACAAGAGATGATTTATGACTATAACAATATAAAGATATCAACTAAGAGATGATTTATGACTATAACAATATAAAGATATCAATAAGAGATGATTTATGACTATAACAATATAAAGATATCAACTAAGAGATGATTTATGACTATAACAATATAAAGATATCAACTAAGAGATGATTTATGACTATAACAATATAAAGATATCAATAAGAGATGATTTATGACTATAACAATATAAAGATATCAACTAAGAGATGATTTATGACTATAACAATATAAAGATATCAATAAGAGATGATTTATGACTATAACAATATAAAGATATCACTAAGAGATGATTTATGACTATAACAATATAAAGATATCAACAAGAGATGATTTATGACTATAACAATATAAAGATATCAATAAGAGATGATTTATGACTATAACAATATAAAGATATCAACAAGAGATGATTTATGACTATAACAATATAAAGATATCAATAAGAGATGATTTATGACTATAACAATATAAAGATATCAATAAGAGATGATTTATGACTATAACAATATAAAGATATCAATAAGAGATGATTTATGACTATAACAATATAAAGATATCACTAAGAGATGATTTATGACTATAACAATATAAAGATATCACTAAGAGATGATTTATGACTATAACAATATAAAGATATCACTAAGAGATGATTTATGACTATAACAATATAAAGATATCAATAAGAGATGATTTATGACTATAACAATATAAAGATATCACTAAGAGATGATTTATGACTATAACAATATAAAGATATCACTAAGAGATGATTTATGACTATAACAATATAAAGATATCACTAAGAGATGATTTATGACTATAACAATATAAAGATATCACTAAGAGATGATTTATGACTATAACAATATAAAGATATCACTAAGAGATGATTTATGACTATAACAATATAAAGATATCAATAAGAGATGATTTATGACTATAACAATATAAAGATATCAATAAGAGATGATTTATGACTATAACAATATAAAGATATCAATAAGAGATGATTTATGACTATAACAATATAAAGATATCAATAAGAGATGATTTATGACTATAACAATATAAAGATATCACTAAGAGATGATTTATGACTATAACAATATAAAGATATCACTAAGAGATGATTTATGACTATAACAATATAAAGATATCACTAAGAGATGATTTATGACTATAACAATATAAAGATATCACTAAGAGATGATTTATGACTATAACAATATAAAGATATCACTAAGAGATGATTTATGACTATAACAATATAAAGATATCAACAAGAGATGATTTATGACTATAACAATATAAAGATATCAACAAGAGATGATTTATGACTATAACAATATAAAGATATCAACAAGAGATGATTTATGACTATAACAATATAAAGATATCACTAAGAGATGATTTATGACTATAACAATATAAAGATATCACTAAGAGATGATTTATGACTATAACAATATAAAGATATCAACAAGAGATGATTTATGACTATAACAATATAAAGATATCAACAAGAGATGATTTATGACTATAACAATATAAAGATATCAACTAAGAGATGATTTATGACTATAACAATATAAAGATATCAATAAGAGATGATTTATGACTATAACAATATAAAGATATCACTAAGAGATGATTTATGACTATAACAATATAAAGATATCAATAAGAGATGATTTATGACTATAACAATATAAAGATATCACTAAGAGATGATTTATGACTATAACAATATAAAGATATCACTAAGAGATGATTTATGACTATAACAATATAAAGATATCACTAAGAGATGATTTATGACTATAACAATATAAAGATATCAATAAGAGATGATTTATGACTATAACAATATAAAGATATCAATAAGAGATGATTTATGACTATAACAATATAAAGATATCACTAAGAGATGATTTATGACTATAACAATATAAAGATATCAATAAGAGATGATTTATGACTATAACAATATAAAGATATCACTAAGAGATGATTTATGACTATAACAATATAAAGATATCAATAAGAGATGATTTATGACTATAACAATATAAAGATATCAATAAGAGATGATTTATGACTATAACAATATAAAGATATCAATAAGAGATGATTTATGACTATAACAATATAAAGATATCACTAAGAGATGATTTATGACTATAACAATATAAAGATATCAATAAGAGATGATTTATGACTATAACAATATAAAGATATCAATAAGAGATGATTTATGACTATAACAATATAAAGATATCACTAAGAGATGATTTATGACTATAACAATATAAAGATATCAATAAGAGATGATTTATGACTATAACAATATAAAGATATCACTAAGAGATGATTTATGACTATAACAATATAAAGATATCAATAAGAGATGATTTATGACTATAACAATATAAAGATATCAATAAGAGATGATTTATGACTATAACAATATAAAGATATCACTAAGAGATGATTTATGACTATAACAATATAAAGATATCAATAAGAGATGATTTATGACTATAACAATATAAAGATATCAACAAGAGATGATTTATGACTATAACAATATAAAGATATCAATAAGAGATGATTTATGACTATAACAATATAAAGATATCAATAAGAGATGATTTATGACTATAACAATATAAAGATATCAATAAGAGATGATTTATGACTATAACAATATAAAGATATCAATAAGAGATGATTTATGACTATAACAATATAAAGATATCAACTAAGAGATGATTTATGACTATAACAATATAAAGATATCACTAAGAGATGATTTATGACTATAACAATATAAAGATATCACTAAGAGATGATTTATGACTATAACAATATAAAGATATCACTAAGAGATGATTTATGACTATAACAATATAAAGATATCAATAAGAGATGATTTATGACTATAACAATATAAAGATATCAATAAGAGATGATTTATGACTATAACAATATAAAGATATCACTAAGAGATGATTTATGACTATAACAATATAAAGATATCACTAAGAGATGATTTATGACTATAACAATATAAAGATATCACTAAGAGATGATTTATGACTATAACAATATAAAGATATCAATAAGAGATGATTTATGACTATAACAATATAAAGATATCACTAAGAGATGATTTATGACTATAACAATATAAAGATATCAATAAGAGATGATTTATGACTATAACAATATAAAGATATCAATAAGAGATGATTTATGACTATAACAATATAAAGATATCACTAAGAGATGATTTATGACTATAACAATATAAAGATATCAACTAAGAGATGATTTATGACTATAACAATATAAAGATATCAATAAGAGATGATTTATGACTATAACAATATAAAGATATCACTAAGAGATGATTTATGACTATAACAATATAAAGATATCAACAAGAGATGATTTATGACTATAACAATATAAAGATATCACTAAGAGATGATTTATGACTATAACAATATAAAGATATCACTAAGAGATGATTTATGACTATAACAATATAAAGATATCAATAAGAGATGATTTATGACTATAACAATATAAAGATATCACTAAGAGATGATTTATGACTATAACAATATAAAGATATCACTAAGAGATGATTTATGACTATAACAATATAAAGATATCACTAAGAGATGATTTATGACTATAACAATATAAAGATATCAATAAGAGATGATTTATGACTATAACAATATAAAGATATCACTAAGAGATGATTTATGACTATAACAATATAAAGATATCAACTAAGAGATGATTTATGACTATAACAATATAAAGATATCAATAAGAGATGATTTATGACTATAACAATATAAAGATATCAATAAGAGATGATTTATGACTATAACAATATAAAGATATCAACAAGAGATGATTTATGACTATAACAATATAAAGATATCAACTAAGAGATGATTTATGACTATAACAATATAAAGATATCAACAAGAGATGATTTATGACTATAACAATATAAAGATATCAACAAGAGATGATTTATGACTATAACAATATAAAGATATCAACAAGAGATGATTTATGACTATAACAATATAAAGATATCAATAAGAGATGATTTATGACTATAACAATATAAAGATATCAACAAGAGATGATTTATGACTATAACAATATAAAGATATCAATAAGAGATGATTTATGACTATAACAATATAAAGATATCAATAAGAGATGATTTATGACTATAACAATGTAAAGATATCAACAAGAGATGATTTATGACTATAACAATATAAAGATATCACTAAGAGATGATTTATGACTATAACAATATAAAGATATCACTAAGAGATGATTTATGACTATAACAATATAAAGATATCACTAAGAGATGATTTATGACTATAACAATATAAAGATATCAACAAGAGATGATTTATGACTATAACAATATAAAGATATCACTAAGAGATGATTTATGACTATAACAATATAAAGATATCAACTAAGAGATGATTTATGACTATAACAATATAAAGATATCAATAAGAGATGATTTATGACTATAACAATATAAAGATATCAATAAGAGATGATTTATGACTATAACAATATAAAGATATCAACAAGAGATGATTTATGACTATAACAATATAAAGATATCAATAAGAGATGATTTATGACTATAACAATATAAAGATATCAATAAGAGATGATTTATGACTATAACAATATAAAGATATCAACTAAGAGATGATTTATGACTATAACAATATAAAGATATCACTAAGAGATGATTTATGACTATAACAATATAAAGATATCAACAAGAGATGATTTATGACTATAACAATATAAAGATATCACTAAGAGATGATTTATGACTATAACAATATAAAGATATCACTAAGAGATGATTTATGACTATAACAATATAAAGATATCAACAAGAGATGATTTATGACTATAACAATATAAAGATATCACTAAGAGATGATTTATGACTATAACAATATAAAGATATCAACAAGAGATGATTTATGACTATAACAATATAAAGATATCAACTAAGAGATGATTTATGACTATAACAATATAAAGATATCACTAAGAGATGATTTATGACTATAACAATATAAAGATATCAACTAAGAGATGATTTATGACTATAACAATATAAAGATATCACTAAGAGATGATTTATGACTATAACAATATAAAGATATCAACAAGAGATGATTTATGACTATAACAATATAAAGATATCAACAAGAGATGATTTATGACTATAACAATATAAAGATATCACTAAGAGATGATTTATGACTATAACAATATAAAGATATCAATAAGAGATGATTTATGACTATAACAATATAAAGATATCAATAAGAGATGATTTATGACTATAACAATATAAAGATATCACTAAGAGATGATTTATGACTATAACAATATAAAGATATCACTAAGAGATGATTTATGACTATAACAATGTAAAGATATCAACAAGAGATGATTTATGACTATAACAATATAAAGATATCACTAAGAGATGATTTATGACTATAACAATATAAAGATATCAACAAGAGATGATTTATGACTATAACAATATAAAGATATCAATAAGAGATGATTTATGACTATAACAATATAAAGATATCAACAAGAGATGATTTATGACTATAACAATATAAAGATATCAACAAGAGATGATTTATGACTATAACAATATAAAGATATCAACAAGAGATGATTTATGACTATAACAATATAAAGATATCAACAAGAGATGATTTATGACTATAACAATATAAAGATATCAATAAGAGATGATTTATGACTATAACAATGTAAAGATATCAACAAGAGATGATTTATGACTATAACAATATAAAGATATCAATAAGAGATGATTTATGACTATAACAATATAAAGATATCAATAAGAGATGATTTATGACTATAACAATGTAAAGATATCAACAAGAGATGATTTATGACTATAACAATATAAAGATATCACTAAGAGATGATTTATGACTATAACAATATAAAGATATCACTAAGAGATGATTTATGACTATAACAATATAAAGATATCACTAAGAGATGATTTATGACTATAACAATATAAAGATATCAACAAGAGATGATTTATGACTATAACAATATAAAGATATCACTAAGAGATGATTTATGACTATAACAATATAAAGATATCAACAAGAGATGATTTATGACTATAACAATATAAAGATATCAATAAGAGATGATTTATGACTATAACAATATAAAGATATCAATAAGAGATGATTTATGACTATAACAATGTAAAGATATCAACAAGAGATGATTTATGACTATAACAATATAAAGATATCACTAAGAGATGATTTATGACTATAACAATATAAAGATATCAACAAGAGATGATTTATGACTATAACAATATAAAGATATCAATAAGAGATGATTTATGACTATAACAATGTAAAGATATCACTAAGAGATGATTTATGACTATAACAATATAAAGATATCAACAAGAGATGATTTATGACTATAACAATATAAAGATATCACTAAGAGATGATTTATGACTATAACAATATAAAGATATCAACAAGAGATGATTTATGACTATAACAATATAAAGATATCACTAAGAGATGATTTATGACTATAACAATATAAAGATATCAACAAGAGATGATTTATGACTATAACAATATAAAGATATCAACAAGAGATGATTTATGACTATAACAATATAAAGATATCACTAAGAGATGATTTATGACTATAACAATATAAAGATATCAACAAGAGATGATTTATGACTATAACAATGTAAAGATATCAACAAGAGATGATTTATGACTATAACAATGTAAAGATATCACTAAGAGATGATTTATGACTATAACAATATAAAGATATCAACAAGAGATGATTTATGACTATAACAATGTAAAGATATCAACAAGAGATGATTTATGACTATAACAATATAAAGATATCACTAAGAGATGATTTATGACTATAACAATATAAAGATATCAACAAGAGATGATTTATGACTATAACAATGTAAAGATATCAACAAGAGATGATTTATGACTATAACAATGTAAAGATATCACTAAGAGATGATTTATGACTATAACAATATAAAGATATCAACAAGAGATGATTTATGACTATAACAATATAAAGATATCAATAAGAGATGATTTATGACTATAACAATATAAAGATATCAACAAGAGATGATTTATGACTATAACAATATAAAGATATCAACAAGAGATGATTTATGACTATAACAATGTAAAGATATCACTAAGAGATGATTTATGACTATAACAATATAAAGATATCAACAAGAGATGATTTATGACTATAACAATATAAAGATATCAATAAGAGATGATTTATGACTATAACAATATAAAGATATCAACAAGAGATGATTTATGACTATAACAATATAAAGATATCACTAAGAGATGATTTATGACTATAACAATATAAAGATATCAACAAGAGATGATTTATGACTATAACAATGTAAAGATATCAACAAGAGATGATTTATGACTATAACAATATAAAGATATCAACAAGAGATGATTTATGACTATAACAATGTAAAGATATCAACAAGAGATGATTTATGACTATAACAATGTAAAGATATCAACAAGAGATGATTTATGACTATAACAATATAAAGATATCACTAAGAGATGATTTATGACTATAACAATATAAAGATATCAACAAGAGATGATTTATGACTATAACAATATAAAGATATCAACAAGAGATGATTTATGACTATAACAATATAAAGATATCACTAAGAGATGATTTATGACTATAACAATATAAAGATATCAACAAGAGATGATTTATGACTATAACAATATAAAGATATCAATAAGAGATGATTTATGACTATAACAATGTAAAGATATCAACAAGAGATGATTTATGACTATAACAATATAAAGATATCAACAAGAGATGATTTATGACTAACAATATAAAGATATCAATAAGAGATGATTTATGACTATAACAATATAAAGATATCAATAAGAGATGATTTATGACTATAACAATGTAAAGATATCAACAAGAGATGATTTATGACTATAACAATATAAAGATATCAACAAGAGATGATTTATGACTAACAATATAAAGATATCACTAAGAGATGATTTATGACTATAACAATATAAAGATATCAACAAGAGATGATTTATGACTATAACAATATAAAGATATCAACAAGAGATGATTTATGACTATAACAATATAAAGATATCAACAAGAGATGATTTATGACTATAACAATATAAAGATATCAACAAGAGATGATTTATGACTATAACAATATAAAGATATCACTAAGAGATGATTTATGACTATAACAATATAAAGATATCAATAAGAGATGATTTATGACTATAACAATATAAAGATATCACTAAGAGATGATTTATGACTATAACAATATAAAGATATCAATAAGAGATGATTTATGACTATAACAATATAAAGATATCACTAAGAGATGATTTATGACTATAACAATATAAAGATATCAATAAGAGATGATTTATGACTATAACAATATAAAGATATCACTAAGAGATGATTTATGACTATAACAATATAAAGATATCAACAAGAGATGATTTATGACTATAACAATATAAAGATATCAATAAGAGATGATTTATGACTATAACAATGTAAAGATATCAACAAGAGATGATTTATGACTATAACAATATAAAGATATCAACAAGAGATGATTTATGACTAACAATATAAAGATATCACTAAGAGATGATTTATGACTATAACAATATAAAGATATCAACAAGAGATGATTTATGACTATAACAATATAAAGATATCAACAAGAGATGATTTATGACTATAACAATATAAAGATATCAACAAGAGATGATTTATGACTATAACAATATAAAGATATCAACAAGAGATGATTTATGACTATAACAATATAAAGATATCACTAAGAGATGATTTATGACTATAACAATATAAAGATATCAATAAGAGATGATTTATGACTATAACAATATAAAGATATCACTAAGAGATGATTTATGACTATAACAATATAAAGATATCAATAAGAGATGATTTATGACTATAACAATATAAAGATATCACTAAGAGATGATTTATGACTATAACAATATAAAGATATCAATAAGAGATGATTTATGACTATAACAATATAAAGATATCAATAAGAGATGATTTATGACTATAACAATATAAAGATATCAATAAGAGATGATTTATGACTATAACAATATAAAGATATCAACAAGAGATGATTTATGACTATAACAATATAAAGATATCAACAAGAGATGATTTATGACTATAACAATATAAAGATATCAACAAGAGATGATTTATGACTATAACAATATAAAGATATCAACAAGAGATGATTTATGACTATAACAATATAAAGATATCAATAAGAGATGATTTATGACTATAACAATATAAAGATATCAATAAGAGATGATTTATGACTATAACAATATAAAGATATCAACAAGAGATGATTTATGACTATAACAATATAAAGATATCACTAAGAGATGATTTATGACTATAACAATATAAAGATATCAACAAGAGATGATTTATGACTATAACAATATAAAGATATCAATAAGAGATGATTTATGACTAACAATATAAAGATATCAACAAGAGATGATTTATGACTATAACAATATAAAGATATCAATAAGAGATGATTTATGACGAAAGTAGAAGTTGAATTATCACTAAAGATGTAAAACAATCATAAAAGGCTTCGTGAGTCAAAGTGTGATGTGATTGGACAAGAAGACGTGTTGTGATCATGTGATCAGTTTAGATCACATGATAAACTCACACGCAGTGGAACCTGAACCTAAACAGAGAACTCATTTCTGAGTGTGTGAGTTCACGAGGAGCTCCTGAACGCAGCGCCCCACCCCCTCCACCGACGGGCCAATCAGGAGGCTCCTCTGCAGCTGACAGTCATCAGTCCACTCAGGTGTGTCTTCAGGGAGCTCTCTTCTCACACAGGTAGGACTCAGCATGCACCGCTCATCAGGCCTCATCTCAGGCTGTGGTCTGCTGACCTGGGTGAGGACGGACCAGACCAGGACCCAGACCCAGACCAGGACCTCCTGCTGCACTCAGGTGAGGAGGACAGAACGTCTCCATACAGAAGAGAAAGACAGAGGAGACTGGATCACATGTGTGACACATGACAGGAGAGACACTTGACTGTTGATCGACAGAAGATCAGCTGATGTTCCAACAGTAACTTGTTCTAGGCTGCTTTTATTGTGAAACTCTTGAAACAGGAAGCTGCTCCAGCTGATTTCTTCTTTGACTGAAGCAAAGAACATGTTGGTGAAGTTCTTTATTCATCAGCTGACGAACAATATTCAGATCAACGTCTCTGCTGCTGACGTGTTTCTGCTGTTTGTTTGTTGGATCAGCAGGAAAAGCTCCTTTAACATGATGTCGCTCAAAGAACCCAGAACCAGGTTCTACGTCTTCACTGCTTGTAGTGGTGGAAAGAAGAGCTGCAAACCTACTGTGCTGACTGTTTTTGATAGTTAAACGTTACTTGATAGTTAAGTGTTATTTGATAGTTTATGTTATTTTGATAGTTAAATGTTATTGTTTATTGTTGAATGTTATGCACCTTCCGCCACGACAAATTCCTTGCAGGTGAAAACTTGCTTGGCAATAAACGGTTCTGATTCTGACTAAAGATAGATGCAAACCCACTAAAGATAGATGCAAACCCACTAGAGATGGATGCAAACCCACTAAAGATAGATGCAAACCCACTAGAGATGGATGCAAACCCACTAAAGATAGATGCAAACCCACTAAAGATAGATGCAAACCCACTAAAGATAGATGCAAACCCACTAGAGATGGACGCAAACCCACTAGAGATGGATGCAAACCCACTAAAGATAGATGCAAACCCACTAAAGATAGATGCAAACCCACTAAAGATAGATGCAAACCCACTAAAGATAGATGCAAACCCACTAGAGATGGACGCAAACCCACTAGAGATGGATGCAAACCCACTAAAGATAGATGCAAACCCACTAAAGATAGATGCAAACCCACTAAAGATAGATGCAAACCCACTAGAGATAGATGCAAACCCACTAGAGATAGATGCAAACCCACTAGAGATGGATGCAAACCCACTAAAGATAGATGCAAACCCACTAGAGATGGACGCAAACCCACTAGAGATGGATGCAAACCCACTAAAGATAGATGCAAACCCACTAAAGATAGATGCAAACCCACTAAAGATAGATGCAAACCCACTAAAGATAGATGCAAACCCACTAGAGATGGACGCAAACCCACTAGAGATGGATGCAAACCCACTAAAGATAGATGCAAACCCACTAAAGATAGATGCAAACCCACTAGAGATAGATGCAAACCCACTAGAGATAGATGCAAACCCACTAGAGATAGATGCAAACCCACTAGAGATGGATGCAAACCCACTAAAGATGGATTAGTTGGATTAGATATTTTTACTAGTGCTGGGCAAATTAACGCATTAATTTCGCGTTAACGCATTCATTCATTAACGCCGACATTTATTTTATCGCGCGTTAACGCATTTTTTTAAATTTATTATAATTATAATTCTTTTTTTTATTTTTATTGAAAGACAAGAGACAATACATATACATAACAACAAGAGGATGACAAGAGCAGTGGGATCAAAGGCAGCAAACATCCTGTAGTCAGGTGTGGTAAAGTCAGCAGACACTCACATGTTAGTGCACCTATATGCTGACATTCACCGTAAACGCATTTAAACGCACAGATCGGGAGCGAGCGAAGGACTTTGAAAGTTAGCGGAAACATTAACGTGAGACAACGTCCGGTTTCTTCAGACCAACATCCGGTTTTCAGAATAAGATGCCAACAAAGTATGAATTATATTCACATTAAGTATGAAACATGCTGCCTGCATCTCGTGAACCAAATGTTATTGCCCTTTTGTTCATAGAGCAGTACTTTCAAAATAAAAGTGCACAATACACTACTTTATAATTCATTATTGAACTTTACCATAACAATGCGATTAATCGCAAAAAATCCATGCGATTAAATATTTTAATCGCGATTAATCGCGATTAAATATTTTAATCGCGATTAATCGCGATTAAATATTTTAATCGCGATTAATCGCGATTAAATATTTTAATCGCGATTAATCTCGATTAAATATTTTAATCGCGATTAATCTCGATTAAAATATTTAATCGCGATTAATCGCGATTAAAATATTTAATCGCGATTAATCGCATTGTTATGGTAAAGTTCAATAATGAATTATAAAGTAGTGTATTGTGCACTTTTATTATTATTATTATTATTATTATTATTAATATTATTTATTATTAAATATTTTAATCGCGATTAAATATTTTAATCGCGATTAAATATTTTAATCGCGATTAAATATTTTAATCGCGATTAAATATTTTAATCGCGATTAAATATTTTAATCGCGATTAAATATTTTAATCGCGATTAAATATTTTAATCGCGATTAAATATTTTAATCGCGATTAAATATTTTAATCGCGATTAAATATTTTAATCGCGATTAAATATTTTAATCGCGATTAAATATTTTAATCGCGATTAAATATTTTAATCGTTGCCCAGCACTAATTTTTACCTGTTAAGATTAGTTTCATAACTGATTCATGACACAAAATAGAAAGAATAATGAAATGATGTATTCTCATAGATATGATCTCTATTGATCTGCAGGGTAAAGGTGTCCCACTATGTGTCCTCTTTGTGTCCCCCATGGCTCAGAGTGAAGTGGACTAATCCAGATTACATGTGACCACGTCACCAGGACCCTTAGAGACGTGGTTCATAGCTGCTGTGTTTAAGCTGCTCTGTGTGCAGAGACCTGGACCAGCAGACTCTCACCTCCTGGTCTCGTGTGTCCCCCATGCAGTCTCAGGCCTTAGAGGAGCGCTCGCTTCGCACCACCTCGCCCTCCCTGCTGACGGCCACGGTGGGTCAGAGGGTCCTCAGCCGGCTGGACGAGGGCTCAGGATGCACCAGCACCGAGCGGGTCGTCGCCCTCTGGACCGAGGAGGGCATCCGGAACGCCCGGGACATCCTGCAGGTCAGTACAGACCGGGACCAGGACCAGGTGTGTGGAGGGGTTTAGAGTCATGTGGAGTTTCTGTTTCTGTCTGGTGGGTCGACGACATCGCTGCTTTTACCTGGTCCTGAACCAGTCCCAGTGTAGTCCTGATCCTCGATATGAACCAGTCTCAGTGTAGTCCTGATCCTCTATATGAACCAGTCTCAGTGTAGTCCTGATCCTCTATATGAACCAGTCCCAGTGTAGTCCTGATCCTCGATATGAACCAGTCTCAGTGTAGTCCTGATCCTCTATGAACCAGTCTCAGTGTAGTCCTGATCCTCTATATGAACCAGTCCCAGTGTAGTCCTGATCCTCTATATGAACCAGTCTCAGTGTAGTCCTGATCCGATATAAACCAGTCTCAGTGTAGTCCTGATCCTCTATATGAACCAGTCTCAGTGTAGTCCTGATCCTCTATGAACCAGTCTCAGTGTAGTCCTGATCCTCTATATGAACCAGTCCCAGTGTAGTCCTGATCCTCTATATGAACCAGTCTCAGTGTAGTCCTGGTCCTCTATATGAACCAGTCTCAGTGTAGTCCTGATCCTCTATATGAACCAGTCCCAGTGTAGTCCTGATCCGATATAAACCAGTCTCAGTGTAGTCCTGATCCTCTATATAAACCAGTCTCAGTGTAGTCCTGATCCGATATAAACCAGTCTCAGTGTAGTCCTGATCCTCTATATGAACCAGTCCCAGTGTAGTCCTGATCCTCTATATAAACCAGTCTCAGTGTAGTCCTGATCCTCTATATGAACCAGTCCCAGTGTAGTCCTGATCCTCGATATAAACCAGTCTCAGTGTAGTCCTGATCCTCTATATAAACCAGTCTCAGTGTAGTCCTGATCCTCTATATGAACCAGTCCCAGTGTAGTCCTGATCCTCGATATGAACCAGTCTCAGTGTAGTCCTGATCCTCTATATAAACCAGTCCCAGTGTAGTCCTGATCCTCTATATGAACCAGTCCCAGTGTAGTCCTGATCCTCTATATGAACCAGTCTCAGTGTAGTCCTGATCCGATATGAACCAGTCTCAGTGTAGTCCTGATCCTCTATATGAACCAGTCCCAGTGTAGTCCTGATCCTCTATATGAACCAGTCTCAGTGTAGTCCTGATCCTCTATATGAACCAGTCCCAGTGTAGTCCTGATCCTCTATATGAACCAGTCTCAGTGTAGTCCTGATCCTCTATATGAACCAGTCCCAGTGTAGTCCTGATCCTCTATATAAACCAGTCTCAGTGTAGTCCTGATCCTCTATATGAACCAGTCTCAGTGTAGTCCTGATCCGATATAAACCAGTCTCAGTGTAGTCCTGATCCTCTATATGAACCAGTCCCAGTGTAGTCCTGATCCTCTATATAAACCAGTCTCAGTGTAGTCCTGATCCTCTATATGAACCAGTCTCTAGTCCTGATCCTCTATATTGTAGCACCTAGTTACCACAGAGACCTGGTTCACAACACCGTAAAGGCACATACACACAGGAAGCAGTGTTATAAAAATATAAATGCTTTATTGGTACAAACTATGTGGCGTAACCAGTGACAGCTGGTTTAGCAGGCAGGAGGAGTTCACAGACCAGGCGATAAGATAAGTATCACAAACCATTTAAAGCCAAATAAACAAAACAAAAAGACCAAGGCAGCGTCCCACTAACTAGAAAAGAAATGATGACAAAAACATAAGTAATCACAAATAACTGCCAATAACCAGAAAACCAACCCAAAAGATTATACTTCCACACACACCTGTTCAGCAACCCAGCCACCCCCACTTGGATTCCCCCCCAGCTACCATTGGGTGCACTGCTCAGGAAGCTCTAAAATAACACAAATACACCATTACATATTCCTTAATTATACTGAATTTCCCCAGCACATGAAATACATAAAATGATATATACCTGAAACAGCCATCCCCCAAACACACGCTGTCCCCTCCGTAACTGACGCCTCTCAGACACTGCGCTACTGACGCAACGTATGCGGCCTCACCATACGGCTCCGCTTGTTGTGGGAGAGAAAGCAGGTGGACTCGCCCCCCCCCCCCCCGCTTGTGGCGGCGGAGAGAAAGACACAGGACGCGAGTTGCCAGCAGGTGCCTCTTTTCACCTAATCAGGACCGTGCACCTCATTACCGGTCCGGCGGACCCAATAGTTACACCCCGTCAGTTCCACTTGGTTACATCCACCCCCCCCTTAATCACTCAGTGTCCCACTGATGGCATATGTCCCCTCCAGATCCCACATCACCCTTCCCCAATCCTTCAGCTAACCCTGAAAGAACCTGTTTCAGCACCGCCTCGCAAGTCTGCTGCAACTGCGTCACCCCCACCGGAGCCACTCCCTCCTCCCTTAGATGGCTTACCGCAGACCTCGGCAGCCGGTGCGGGTTAGAATGAACCCCCGCAGTAGCACGCTTGGACCTCCGAAGTGGAGGTGATGGCGAAGGCACAGGTAATGGCAGTGTCCGTGGTGAATGCATGACACTTCGACTTCGAACCAACTTGAATGTTCTTTCCACTCCTTGGTGCCCATGGTCAGTGTGCATGCGAGCAAGCACCTCTCGGTGCAATACTGCTGGCAACAAAAGCTGCTTAATCTCTCCCTCCTTCTGATCACACAGCGTCCGCTACAGCACACCCCCAAGCTCCACAATCCTTCCCCATTGTCTCAGAAGTCCAATTGTTTTGTCACAAGGTGTCCAGTCCCAGTGTAGTCCTGATCCTCTATATGAACCAGTCTCAGTGTAGTCCTGATCCTCTATATGAACCAGTCTCAGTGTAGTCCTGATCCTCTATATGAACCAGTCTCAGTGTAGTCCTGATCCTCTATATGAACCAGTCCCAGTGTAGTCCTGATCCTCTATATGAACCAGTCTCAGTGTAGTCCTGATCCTCTATATGAACCAGTCCCAGTGTAGTCCTGATCCTCTATATGAACCAGTCCCAGTGTAGTCCTGATCCTCTATATGAACCAGTCTCAGTTTAGTGTGGTGAACTCATGCAGGTTCACCAGAAACTCCTTCAGCTCAGACTCCAGCAGAGACCGGTCCACCGTGGACAGAACCAGATCCAGAGCCCCCCCGCTGCTGGACACCCAGGACGTACTGCTGGACCCGCTGGAGGGAAGGGAGGCACGGGAGAACCAGGACCAGGACTGAGAGGGGCAGACTGTCAGACCTGCTGCAGTAACATGAGAGGTTTTCTAAAGAGACTCTGGTGCTCAGAGACACTTCCACGTTAGTCCACAGGGGGCGACAGAACCAACTAGAGTTCCTCTTGGTGACTTTGTCACTGAAGGCTACTTTAGCAGCTCAGAGGGTCTGGAGGAACCTCGGGTTCCTCAGGGTCGGGTCAGAGGAGCAGCACCAGGTTTCTGAGATCCAGGTTCAGGTCTCTGAGCTGCAGCACACTTTAATAAACAACAGCTGCTGTACTTCAGGGGGATGATGAGGTAGTTCACTTGAGTATTTCCATGTTGTATTACTTCATACTGCTACTAAATAATGTACTTTATACTGTACTACATCTCAGAGGTACATGTAGTACTTTATACTGTACTACATCTCAGAGGTACATGTAGTACTTTATACTGTACTACATCTCAGAGGTACATGTAGTACTTTATACTGTACTACATCTCAGAGGTACATGTTGTACTTTATACTGTACTACATCTCAGAGGTACATGCTGTACTTTATACTGTACTACATCTCAGAGGTACATGCTGTACTTTATACTGTACTACATCTCAGAGGTACATGTAGTACTTGGTACTGTACTACAGCTCAGAGGTACATGTTGTACTTTGTACTGTACTACATCTCAGAGGTACATGCTGTACTTTATACTGTACTACATCTCAGAGGTACATGTACTTTATACTGTACTACATCTCAGAGGTACATGTAGTACTTTATACTGTACTACATCTCAGAGGTACATGTTGTACTTTATACTGTACTACATCTCAGAGGTACATGTAGTACTTTATACTGTACTACATCTCAGAGGTACATGTTGTACTTTATACTGTACTACATCTCAGAGGTACATGCTGTACTTTATACTGTACTACATCTCAGAGGTACATGCTGTACTTTATACTGTACTACATCTCAGAGGTACATGCTGTACTTTATACTGTACTACATCTCAGAGGTACATGTAGTACTTGGTACTGTACTACAGCTCAGAGGTACATGTTGTACTTTGTACTGTACTACATCTCAGAGGTACATGCTGTACTTTATACTGTACTACATCTCAGAGGTACATGCTGTACTTTATACTGTACTACATCTCAGAGGTACATGTTGTACTTTGTACTGTACTACATCTCAGAGGTACATGCTGTACTTTATACTGTACTACGTCTCAGAGGTACATATAGTACTTTATACTGTACTACATCTCAGAGGTACATATAGTACTTTATACTGTACTACACCTCAGAGGTACATATAGTACTTTATACTGTACTACATCTCAGGTACATGTAGTACTTTATACTGTACTACATCTCAGGTACATGTAGTACTTTATACTGTACTACGTCTCAGAGGTACATGCAGTACTTTGTGTACCTCTACCCGTCTTGTTCCAGACTCTGGACTTCCCTCTGGAGGAGCGTCTCAGTCTGGCTGACCTGACTCTGGCTCTGGACAACGAGCTGCTGGTCAGCGGGAACGGCATCGAACAGGCGGCTCTGATCTCCTACAAGAACGAGATCCAGCACCTGCAGTGGGTCTGATGATGTCACACAACGTGATGCGGATCAGTCCACACGCTAAGCTAGGCTAACGTGTGTGTGTGTGTGTGTGTGTGTGTGTGTGTGTGTGTGTGTGTGTGTGTGTGTGTGTGTGTGTGTGTAGGGTGCTGGTGGACCAGGCCTGCAGTGAGCGGGACAAGGTGAAGACAGACCTGGATCAGGCTCATCAGAGGAACCTGCAGCTGGTCAGAGAGGTGGACGACAGACACGCCAGCATGGAGACACTCAACCAGAGCAGGATCAGGTCAGACTGGACTTATACTGGACTCTTACTGGTCCTCATACTGGACTCTTACTGGTCCTCATACTGGTCTCTTACTGGACTCTTACTGGTCCTCATACTGGACTCTTACTGGTCCTCATACTGGACTCTTACTGGTCCTCATACTGGACTCTTACTGGTCCTCTTACTGGACTCTTACTGGTCCTCCTACTGGACTCTTACTGGTCCTCTTACTGGACTCTTACTGGACTCTTACTGGTCCTCCTACTGGACTCTTACTGGACTCTTACTGGTCCTCCTACTGGACTCTTACTGGTCCTCCTACTGGTCTCTTACTGGACTCTTACTGGACTCTTACTGGACTCTTACTGGTCCTCCTACTGGACTCTAACTGGTCCTCCTACTGGACTCTTACTGGTCCTCATACTGGTCTCCTACTGGTCCGTGAGTCGTCATGATGAAGATGAGCAATGAGGCGGCGGTGTTGACGAGCTGCTCTGTGATTGGCAGGGAGCTGGAGCAGGACCTCCGTGATAGGCTGGCGGCTCTGCGCTGCCAGTCGGAGCAGGAGAGCGAGGCTCAGCTGCAGCAGACGGAGAGAGAGCGCCGCTCACTGCAGGACCGGCTGCAGCTGCTCCGAGTCCAGGAGGCGGAGCTACGGGAGGAGCTCTGCGGCGCCGCACAGGTGAGCACACCTGGTGTTTGAGCAAACATCGAACACCATCGCTCTGTATTTTAGATTGCTTTAAAGGTTGAAGTTGTGGGAGGCAGCTGGAGAGACCTGATCTCGATGTGTTCAGGAGAGCAGTCGCCTGGAGGAGGACCTGAGAGCTGTGACGATGAAGCTGACTGAAGCAGAACGCTCAGTGAAGCGGCTGCAGAGAGACGTGGACCAGCTGCTGCTCCACAAGGTCTCTGCATCATCTGAGTGTCTTCACATGAGCCGTCCATCTCTGCAGCTCTACAGCGTTTCAGCCTCTTTTAGCTCCTAGTTTTGGTTCTGCAGCACATTTCCTGTTTGCTTGAGTCTCAGTGTTTCCATCCAACGAGCTGTGATGAAGCCGCTGTTCACTCCCTGCTCAGCAGCAAACAGCAGACAGACTCAGTTAGAGACGAGCTGCTGAACACAGTGGAGCATTTAGCAGCTAAGACACAGATGTTCCAGAGAGAGAGAGAGAGAGAGAGAGAGAGAGAGAGAGAGAGAGAGAGAGAGAGAGAGAGAGAGAGAGAGAGAGAGAGAGAGAGAGAGAGAGAGAGAGAGAGAGAGAGAGAGAGAGAGAGAGAGAGAGAGAGAGAGAGAGAGAGAGAGAGAGAGAGAGAGAGAGAGAGAGAGAGAGAGAGAGAGAGAGAGAGAGAGAGAGAGACGAATACGAATACTCGTACTAGATTACTAGTACAATCTAGTACTAGTAATCTCGTAGAAGTAATGTAGTCACCGTCGGAAATACACGAGGGCAAAACTGCCCCTAAGAAATCTAATGTTGCCCCTGATATCACCAGGAGAGGGGCAAACAATGGCCCATAACTTCCTCTAATAATAATAATGATCATTTAATGAACTTGTCAAAAACATCGTAGCCTACATCAGCCGGTCCAGTTGCCGCCTTGACTGATGTGCGTGAAGAACCGAACGTTCTAAACGAGCGTTTCTTCATCAGACCTGTGACTGAGAGACCGCGGTGCACTCACAGACCCTCACATGTGAGTGCACCTCTACGCTGACATTCACCGTGAACACATTCAAACGGCGCAGATCAGAGCGAGCGAAGGACTTTGAAAGTTAGCGGAAACATTAACGTAACAACATCCGGTTTCTTCAGGCGAGCATCCGGTTTTCAGAATAAGATGCCAACAAAATATGAATTATATTCACATTAAGTATGAAACATGCTGCATCTCGTGAGTTAAAGGGAAAACACAGCTACATTGTGCGTGAAGTGTCTTTGTTCTGTGATTTGAGGGTTGCTAATGAATAAAACCTGACTGACAGTCAACTAAGATATTTTACTGAGTAAAACCTCTGAACTGAATTTGGACCTTCAAATGGCACATTTTTTATATTTGAGGTGCTATAAAAATGTTTTTCTCAATAATTCCACACAATGACTGATGCATATGTAATCAAGGCATCGTTGACTAAATAATTGTTAATAGTTGTTTGAAAAATGTAATAATAACAATAAATAACCACAAATAAATAAGAATAAATTGAATATGATTGTCTGATTTTATGTTTGTTTTTTGTTTAAAAAATCTAAGAAAACACTTTGAATCTGTAGACTACTGCCTCATAGTCTTATTATTGCCATTTGATGACACTTGCTCATATACTGTAAGCCTAAATAACTATTTATTATTTTGAACAAAGGTTAAATGTTATTTCACAAGTTTCAAAAAGTGCCCCCAATTCTTTTTCAATGCCCTGGATCTCAGTCAGTGGGGGCAAAAATTGCCCCCTAAAAATATGTAAATTTCCTACCCTGATGTAGTACTAGTCAACTGGTAGAAGTAATCTTGTACTAGTTATCTAGTCCTAACACACACTGACCTTTAACCTTAATCTATTTTAAGATAAAATGAGAGATATCAGAGTAACATTAGTTCTCACAAAGACAGCAGAACTCTCTCTCTCTCTCTCTCACACACACACACACACACACACACACACACACACACACTCGCTCTCAGGTGTAAGGTGACTCGTCTCCTTGTAGTTGATCCATTATTGATGAAAGTTTCCTCTCTGACTTCACTTCTTTGCTCCGACTGATGACGATGACTTCTGATCGGTTGACCGTTGGATTAAACCAATAACCAGTTGGTTTTGATTGACAGTTGGATTAAACCAATAACCAGTTGGTTTTGATTGACAGTTGGATTAAACCAATAACCAGTTGGTTTTGATTGACAGTTGGATTAAACCAATAACCAGTTGGTTTTGATTGACAGTTGGATTAAACCAATAACCAGTTGGTTTTGATTGACAGTTTGGCGGTTTTGATCCGGCGGCCGCTGGTCTGAGTCACGAGGAACGATTCTCTGAAATTGTGAAAGACTACGAACTGCAGTGCCGGGTAAGAGAGACACACACACACACACACAGACACACAGAGACACAGAGACACATACTCACAGACACACACACACAGAGACACAAACACACACACACTCACTCACTCACTCACAGAGAGTGTGTGTGTGTGTGTGTTTACTGTAGCTCTTTATGAATGTGTTCTTGTTGGAGTCAGAAGTGCAGCTGTCGTTGGAGACGGACTCAGAGCGGCGTATTCTTGTAAAGTCTTAACTCCACGTCCACCTTCTAGTTTTTATTTAGCTTTCAGCCACATCATGTAGGTCACCGCGGTGTATTAGGACAATAACATTCATATATCAAGAAACATATAACAATATTCAGAGAGAACTCAGATTAGAGGATTAAATAAAGTAAAGAACTTTGATATTCTCTGATTATCTTAATTACATTAAAGTCTTTCTCACATATTTTTGTTCTTCGTTACACCTCCGGCTCTGTAATATTATTATTATTATTAAATAATATTCCAATGTTTATATTTGGACCTTGAATTATTTCTGTCTCGATTATTTATTTTTCGTATTTTTTAAATATAAATCGAATGAGAGGGAGTTTTAATATCTGTTTTTGTTTGTGCACCTGAACGCCTCGTGTTGGTCTCAACAGAAAATCAAGGTGAGAACGCCTGAGAACACCTGAGAACACCTCATGATGTAGATGTGAAGCTGTTACAGAGAGCCTCCAGACACGACAGCACACTGACAGTAACGTCAGACACCAGAGATAGTCCACTGACTGTGTGTGTGTGTGTGTGTGGTGCATTCAGGAGCTGCGGGACAGAAACGATGAGCTGAGCTCAGAGGTGGAGCTGCTGAAGAGTCAGAGGAGCGACAGGAAGTCCAGACGCTCTGCAGGAGACGAAGACGCTCTGACCTGGAACCAACAAAGACCAGTCAGCTCTGACTCTGGTAACACTATATACACACTATACACACTATATACACTATATACACTATATACACACTATATACACTATATACACACTATATACACACTATATACACTATATACATACTATATACACTATATACACACTATATACACTATATACACACTATATACACACTATATACACTATATACACACTATATATACTATATATACAATATACACACTATATACACTATATACACACTATATATACTATATATACAATATACACACTATATACACACTATATACACTATATACACACTATATATACTATATATACAATATACACACTATATACACACTATATACACTATATACACACTATATATACTATATATACAATATACACACTATATACACTATATACACACTATATATACTATATATACAATATACACACTATATACACTATATACACACTATATATACTATATACACACTATATACACTATATACACACTATATATACTATATATACAATATACACACTATATACACTATATACACACTATATACACTATATACACACTATATACACTATATATACTATATATACAATATACACACTATATACACTATATACACACTATATACACTATATACACACTATATACACTATATACACACTATATACACTATATACACACTATATACACTATATACACACTATATACACTATATACACACTATATATACTATATATACAATATACACACTATATACACTATATACACACTATATATACTATATATACAATATACGCACTATATACACACTATATACACTATATACACACTATATACACTATATACACACTATATACACTATATACACACTATATATACTATATATACAATATACACACTATATACACTATATACACACTATATATACTATATATACAATATACACACTATATACACACTATATACACTATATACACACTATATACACTATATACACACTATATACACTATATACACACTATATACACTATATACACACTATATATACTATATATACAATATACACACTATATACACTATATACACACTATATATACTATATATACAATATACACACTATACACACTATATACACTATATACACACTATATACACTATATACACACTATATACACTATATATACTATATATACAATATACACACTATATACACTATATATACACTATATACACTATATACACACTATATACACTATATACACACTATATATACTATATATACAATATACACACTATATACACTATATACACACTATATATACTATATATACAATATACACACTATATACACACTATATACACTATATACACACTATATACACTATATACACACTATATACACTATATATACTATATATACAATATACACACTATATACACTATATACACACTATATACACTATATACACACTATATACACTATATACACACTATATACACTATATACACTATATACACACTATATACACTATATACACACTATATATACTATATATACAATATACACACTATATACACTATATACACACTATATATACTATATATACAATATACACACTATATACACACTATATACACACTATATACACTATATACACACTATATATACTATATATACAATATACACACTATATACACTATATACACACTATATATACTATATATACAATATACACACTATATACACACTATATACACTATATACACACTATACACACTATATACACTATATATACTATATATACAATATACACACTATATACACTATATATACACTATATACACTATATACACACTATATACACTATATATACTATATATACAATATACACACTATATACACTATATACACACTATATACACTATATACACACTATATACACTATATACACACTATATACACTATATACACACTATATACACACTATATACACTATATACACTATATACACTATATACACACTATATATACTATATATACAATATACACACTATATACACTATATACACACTATATATACTATATATACAATATACACACTATATACACACTATATACACTATATACACACTATATACACTATATACACACTATATACACTATATATACTATATATACAATATACACACTATATACACTATATATACACTATATACACACTATATACACACTATATACACTATATACACACTATATACACTATATACACACTATATACACTATATACACTATATACACACTATATACACACTATATATACTATATACACACTATATATACAATATACACACTATATACACTATATACACACTATATATACTATATATACAATATACACACTATATACACTATATACACACTATATATACTATATATACAATATACACACTATATACACTATATACACACTATATATACTATATATACAATATACACACTATATACACTATATACACACTATATATACAATATACACACTATATACACTATATACACACTATATACACTATATACACACTATATACACACTATATATACAATATACACACTATATACACTATATACACACTATATATACACACTATATATACACTATATATGAATGAATTTTATTTATTTATATAGCGCTTTTCACAGACAGTAGTATCACAAAGTGCTTAACAGAGCAGACATTTAAAAGCATAAAAACACAATGTGACCCTAGGGTCAATAAATTATCTACACAGAGAAAATAAAAAAATAAAAAATAATAAATAATAAAAAATAAAAATGTAAAACATATTTTAAGAGCAGGTCTAGGACATGGGTTTACTTTTACACAAACGCCAGCCTAAAAAGGTGGGTTTTGAGCTGGCTTTTAAAAGTATTCACAGTATCTGCGAGGCGCAGCGTTGCAGGCAGAGCATTCCAGAGCCTCGGGGCCACTGCCTCAAAGGCTCGGTCACCACGGGTCTTAAATCGTGTGCGTGGGACTGACAGAAGACCTCGAGCGTTTGAGCTGAGAGTGCGGGCGGGTGAATAGGGGTGAAGTAGATCAGCTACATAAGTCGGAGCCTGACCGTGAAGTGCTCTAAGTGATGGTGAGAATTTTAAAGTGTATCGTAGATGCTACAGGGAGCCAGTGGAGAGATCGGAGTACGGGGGTACACACTATATACACTATATACACACTATATATATATATATATATCTATATACACACTATATACACACTATATATACACTATATACACACTATATACACACTATATATACGATATATACAATATACACACTATATGCACTATATACACACTATATATATATATATATACACTATATATACACGATATACACACTATATATACTATATACACATTATATGCACTATATATGCGCACTATATATGCGCACAATATATACACACTATATGCACACTATATATGCACACCATATATGCACTATATATGCACTATATATACACACTATATATGCACTATATATACACACTATATATGCACTATATATACTATATACACACTATATATACACTATACACTATATATACACTATATATACACACTATATACACTATATATATACACTATATACACACTATATACACACTATATATATATATATATATATACACTATATACACACTATATATACTATATACACTATATACACTACATATACTATGTACACACTATATACTATATACACTATATACACACTATATACACTATATATGCGCACTGTATATGCACACTATATATGCACACTATATATACGCACTATATGCGCACTATATACACCCTATATATGCACTATATATACACTATATGCTAGGGGTGTCACGGATCACAAACCTCACGGTTCGGTTCGGATCATTTTTCGGATCAACAAAGAAAAGGGGAGGAGACAAACATAACTTTGCTTTCCATTTATTAATTAAAGAACTTCAAGAACACTTAAAGCAAAGAACTTTGGGCTATAGTCTTACATGAAAACAAAAATATTGAAGATGTCCAATTTGAAACAAAATGAAATAAATAAATAAAAATAATACATTCAAGAATTCTGTTAAGTTTAAGTGCAACATGATATGGATCAGGATGTTGATATCCTCGTCCTTTCATCAATATTGAAAGAAAGAAACAGCCAGTGAGCTAGCTTCCACTGTTTACACTGAACCGAACTGCTCAGCAACAACTTGGGTCTATGTTTACTTCCTGTCAGGTTATGCCATTCAAATACACAATAATGTTTACCATTACTGTGACATTATTTTCAAAAAGATGAGAATATCTCCATTGTCTGGGGAGAGGGTTGACCTTTCTGTGGTGATATTACTATTGGGCCTGTCGAGCTTCACTCTGATACTTCTGTCAGCACCTGAACCAGGTGTGTGTCTGTGTGACTCTCACAGAGGGGGCGTGTCTACAGCCCCGGAGAATCACTCCGCCGTGGTGAAAGCAGTCTCTACAGTCTTTTCCTTCTCATAGAGGTCCTGGAACAGCTTCACACTGAAGTGGGTGCGTGAGTGGATTTCGTAGCGTGGCTCAAGCATTTCAACCAGATTTAGAAATCCTTTGTTTTCTACACCGGAGTGTCCCCGTCGCTGACATGCCCGATGTTTTGCCGTCTTTCTCTTTAAATAACGCCTACATACCGTAACGCTTTGTCCACCACCCTCATCCGTCATTATACGTTACAGGGAAGACAAAATGTTCCCAAACTTGCGACGCCGCGGCTTCTGACGTTCCTCCGCTCGCCATGACTTCACCGTTAAATGCTTCTAAGCTGCTCCGTTCACGTGAACACACTACTGCTTTATATCTGTTCACTGACACTCTGCATTGATATTCGGGGACTTGTTACTTGAAAAGGAACAGCAGCAAGTATAACTTTATTACACACTATGATGATTACGCTATAAAAAAAATAAATAAAAAATACTCGATTGATCCGCGGTTCACCAGTGATCCGAACCGTGAGGGCTGATCCGAACGGATCACGGATCGATCCGTGATCCGTGACACCACTACTATATGCACTATATATACACTATATATACACACTATATATGCACTATATATACACTATATGCACTATATATACACACTATATATGCACTATATATGCACTATATGCACTATATATACACTATATATACACACTATATATGCACACTATATATGCACTATATATACGCACTATATATGCACTATATATACACTATATACACACTATATATACACTATATGCACACTATATATGCACTATATATGCACACTATATATGCACGATATATACACACTATATGCACTATATATACACTATGCACACTATATATGCACTCTATATGCACATTATATATGCACTATATATACACACTATATATACACTATATATACACACTATATATGCACTATATATACACGATATATACACTATATATACACACTATATGCACTATATATACACTATATACGCACTATATATACACACTATATATGCACTATATATGCACACTATATATGCACTATATATACACACTATATATACACACTATATATACACTATATATACACTATATATTCACACGATATATGCACTACATATACACACTATATACACTATATATACACACTATATATGCACACTATATATGCACTATATATATGCACTATATATACACACTATATATGCACTATATATACACACTATATATGCACTATATATATGCACTATATATACACACTATATATGCACACTATATATGCACTATATATACACTATATATACACTATATGTACACACTATATATGCACTATATATACACTATATATACACACTATATATGCACTATATATACACTATGTACACACTATATATGCACTATATATACACACTATATATGCACTATATATACACACTATATATACACACTATATATGCACTATATATACACACTATATATGCACTATATATACACTATATGTACACACTATATATGCACTATATATACACTATATATACACACTATATATGCACTATATATACACTATATGTACACACTATATATGCACTATATGTACACACTATATATGCACTATATATACACACTATATATGCACTATATATACACACTATATATACACACTATATATGCACTATATATACACACTATATATACACACTATATATGCACTATATATACACACTATATATACACACTATATATGCACTATATATACACTATATGTACACACTATATATGCACTATATATATGCACTATATATACACACTATATATGCACACTATATATGCACTATATATACACACTATATATACACACTATATATGCACTATATATACACACTATATATACACACTATATATGCACTATATATATGCACTATATATATGCACTATATATACACACTATATATACACTATATATACACACTATATATGCACTATATGTACACACTATATATGCACTATATATACACACTATATATACACACTATATATGCACTATATATACACACTATATACACACTATATATACACACTATATATGCACTATATATATGCACTATATATACACACTATATATACACTATATGTACACACTATATATGCACTATATATACACTATATATACACACTATATATGCACTATATATACACTATATGTACACACTATATATGCACTATATATACACTATATATACACACTATATATGCACTATATATACGCACTATATATACACACTATATATACACACTATATATACACACTATATATACACACTATATATACACACTATATATACACACTATATATACACACTATATAGGCACTATATATATGCACTATATATACGCACTATATATACACTATATATACACTATATATACACACTATATACACACTATATATACACACTATATATGCACTATATATATGCACTATATATACGCACTATATATACACTATATATATACACTATATATACACACTATATATGCACTATATATACACTATATATACACACTATATATGCACTATATATATGCACTATATATACACACTATATATGCACTATATATACGACACTATATATACACACTATATATGCACTATATATATGCACTATATATACACACTATATATATACTATATATACACACTATATATGCACTATATATACACACTATATATACACACTATATATGCACTATATATATGCACTATATATACACACTATATATACACTATATATACACACTATATATGCACTATATGTACACACTATATATGCACTATATATACACACTATATATACACACTATATATGCACTATATATACACACTATATACACACTATATATACACACTATATATGCACTATATATATGCACTATATATACACACTATATATACACTATATGTACACACTATATATGCACTATATATACACTATATATACACACTATATATGCACTATATATACACTATATGTACACACTATATATGCACTATATATACACTATATATACACACTATATATGCACTATATATACACTATATGTACACACTATATATGCACTATATATACACTATATATACACACTATATATGCACTATATATATGCACTATATATACACACTATATATGCACTATATATACACACTATATATACACACTATATATGCACTATATATA
>JAFEUB010000366.1:300000-322500 GCA_024529925.1 Ophthalmolycus amberensis
GACCGTGCCAGGCTGATCCAGGACCTGAAGGACCAGGCCATGGCTGTGGACAACCTGCAGCTCGAGCTGGACGGTGTCTCTGAGGAGTTGGACGGGAGGAGGAGTGCCGAGGAGGATCTCCGGGATGCTCTGGAGCAGGAGCAGACCAGGACCTCGCTGCTCCGGTCCGCTGTGGACGAGGACAAGGAGGAGGTCTGTCGTCTGAGCCAGGAGAACAGGAGCTACGCCCGGCTGGTGGACCAGCTCTCCAACCAGATCGTAGAGATGGAGGAGGAGATCTCCACGCTCAGAGACCACCTCAGAGAACTCAGCACTCAGCTCAACGGGACCGCAGACCTGGTCCTGGACTTCCGGAGGCAGCTCAACTCCAAAACCTGCGAGGTGGACCGGCTCCGGGCCGAGGTCGCGGACGGCGCTGATCTCTTACGGCGAGCCAAGGCCTCTTCCGGGAAGCATCACAAAGACCTGGATCTGACCGGACAGCAGGTCCTCCAGCTGCAGCGGGACCTGCAGGACTCCCAGGACCAGCTGAGGACAGCGGAGCAGGGCTTTGAACGGGAGAAGAGGAAGATGATGCAGCAGCTGATGGAGCTGGAGAAGCTGGTCCTGGACCTGGAGGAGGTGATGGACCCGGCCAGTCCACACAGGTTTGTGGAGCATGAGACCGTCTCAGAGATCCAGAACCTGGTCCCAATGACGACTAACTATTGGAATGACTAACTGCATCCATCAACGACAGTGATCTTCACCTCACGGCTAACCGAATGAATAACTTCCCTCTTCATGGTCGTGCTCCAGATGAAGACCTCTTTGATCTAAAGATTCAGTCGGCTTCAAACACTGAAGATCATCTTCAGTGTTTGAAGCCGATTGAAGCTTTAGAAATCAAGTCAAACACAAATCATCAACACAACTCTTCAGATCGATTTCGACCAATGAAATGAGGCTCAGCTCCGTCACAGAGCAGGATGAACTCTCCTCCTCGTTGTTTGTCTGCAGGACTCAGCTGGAGGAGGTCCGACTGGAGAACGGAGCTCTTCAGCAGCGGCTCAGCGTCCTGCAGCAGGAGGTCACCGAGCTGGAGGACGACGTCGCCAAGAACAGGTGACTTCTGATTGGTCGACAGGAGACAATCGATCCTCTTTCACTTTCAATCTTCAATTACAGTTACGCTTCCAGTTTAGTGATATGAGGTCCGACCTGGATGATGATCATAATGTTTATCACACATCATCAAACATGAACTTCTTCTTCTTCTGTCAGGAGGAGAGTGGACGAGATGGAGAGAGACCACGAGAGGAGTCGAGAGGAAGAGGAGAGGCTGCACAAAGAGGTGAGAGAATCGGTCCGACCCCTCTGAGCTCCGAGAGGACGACTGTCCAACCCGCTCTCGTCCTCTGTTGCTTCTGCAGAACTCCAGACATCGAGAGGAGGTTCTGGATCTGAGCAGCAGGAACCTGAAGCTCAGCAACGACAACGCCGAGCTGAGCGCCCAACTCCGTGGAGACCAGGAGTCGGTCCGGATGCTGAGGGAGCGCCTGGAGACGGTCTCCAAGGAGAAGGAGGAGGAGGAGACCACGGTGAGCAGCTTAAGGATCTCTGAAGGATCTCTGGCTTTCAGCACAATTAGACTAAAGAGTTGTGGTTTCAGGTCTAGAGATGCCCCCTAAACCCGGTTCTAAAAGAGTAAAAACCTTAGTCAGTGGTTCTGCTGTCGGTACTTCAGACGTTCTGTAGCGAGACGTTATCGACTGAAACCTCGTCTCCAGAAACACTGTTTACATCAAGAATAACAAAGAAATGTGTCTTATTCTCTCAAAACACTCAGAGGACCGATCAGAGTACCGATCAGAGTACTAGTATCCATAAAGTACTGACGGTACTCATCAATACTTCAGGTGCGGCAGCTGCAGGAAGCAGCGCTGCAGCAGGAGAAAGAGAAGCTGCAGCAGGAGGCCGTCTGGACGCAGGAGAGAGAGCTGCTGGACAGACAGACCAGCTGCTACCAGGAGAAGGTTTGTAGGAGGTCATCATCTGTCTCATTCATGTCCTTCACTTTACTCTTCATGACTCCTTTAGCTCCCTGTTTGCTCCTTTAGTTCCCCGTTTGCTCCTATAGCTCCCCGTTTGCTCCTTTAGCTCCCCGTTTGCTCCTATAGCTCCCCGTTTGCTCCTTTAGCTCCCCGTTTGCTCCTTTAGCTCCCCGTTTGCTCCTTTAGCTCCCCGTTTGCTCCTTTAGTTCCCCGTTTGCTCCTATAGCTCCCCGTTTGCTCCTTTAGCGCCCCGTTTGCTCCTTTAGCTCCCCGTTTGCTCCTTAGCTCCCCGTTTGCTCCTTTAGCTCCCCGTTTGCTCCTTTAGCTCCCCGTTTGCTCCTATAGCTCCCCGTTTGCTCCTTTAGCTCCCCGTTTGCTCCTTTAGTTCCCCGTTTGCTCCTATAGTTCCCAGTTTGCTCCTTTTGCTCCTTTAGCTCCCCGTTTTCTCCTATAGTTCCCCGTTTGCTCCTATAGTTCCCCGTTTGCTCCTTTGCTCCTTTAGCTCCCCGTTTTCTCCTATAGCTCCTTTAGCTCCCCGTTTTCTCCTATAGTTCCCCGTTTGCTCCTATAGTTCCCCGTTTGCTCCTTTGCTCCTTTAGCTCCCCGTTTTCTCCTATAGTTCCCCGTTTGCTCCTATAGTTCCCCGTTTTCTCCTTTAGCTCCCCGTTTGCTCCTTTAGTTCCCCGTTTGCTCCTATAGTTCCCCGTTTGCTCCTTTTGCTCCTTTAGCTCCCCGTTTTCTCCTATAGTTCCCCGTTTGCTCCTTTAGTTCCCCGTTTGCTCCTATAGTTCCCCGTTTGCTCCTTTTGCTCCTTTAGCTCCCCGTTTTCTCCTATAGTTCCCCGTTTGCTCCTTTAGTTCCCCGTTTGCTCCTATAGTTCCCCGTTTGCTCCTTTTGCTCCCTTTAGCTCCCGTTTGCTCCTTAAGTTCCCCGTTTGCTCCTTTAGCTTCCCGTTTGCTCCTTTAGCTTCCCGTTTGCTCCTTTAGCTCCCTGTTTACAGTCTGAAGCTCTGACCTCGGTGTGATTGTTTACGTTTATCTGAACGTGTCAGGTGACTGCTCTGGCGTGTCTGGAGGCGGAGCTTAGCGCTGTGACGCTGCAGAGTCTGGAGGAGGAGAAAGACAAACTGCTGAGAGAAGCTGAGGAGCAGAACAACAAGGTTCCTCCTTCAGCTCTCAGACGTAACAACCTCCAAACAACCAGCTGTTCTTCCTCTCACCGTCAACCTTTCACCTCCTTCAGGTGGAGGCGCTGCAGCGGTCGCTGCTCTCTATGGAGGAGGAGGCGGAGCTACTTTGCTCTCAGACACTCGGCCACGCCCAGGAGACACTAGGCCACGCCCAGGAAGTGAGCGGGCAGCAGAGGAAGGTCACCAGATATCTTTAACTCTTCATGCTTCTGAAAGATAGAATATATCAAAGTGAATGAACTAATGTTTCTCTTTTTATCTTCTTTAATTAATATGATTGGACGCCTGCATGCTGTCGTTTGTTTCAAGTATTTTTATATTTGTCCACATTTTGGATATTTTTTCTAATTTTTTCCTTTTTCCAGATTTTTAAATAAATATATATTTCAGATTTTTTAGGGATATTTTCCAACCTTTAAAAATGTTCTTCAGATATTGTCTTCATGTTTTTCAGATATTTTTCCACAATATCTGTCACATATTTAAATCATAATTTTAAGATATTCTTTAACAATATTATAAAAATATATATTTTTTCAACATTTTTAACATTTTCTTCAGATATTTTTCAAAATTGTTCTCATTTAAATAATATTTTTTGACAAATGTTTCACTTTTTCCAACATTATTTTTCTCATATACTTCTATTATTATTATTAATTAATTTGCAGATATTTCCTCATATGGTTCGATGGTAAGAAGGTTGTAAACATGGACTCTTAGCTCACAAGATGTTTGGGCTCATTATGACGTAATAATAATAATATTAATAATAATCAGAATCAGAACCGTTTATTGACGAGGAACAACAAGGAATTTGTCATGGCGGGTGGCGCATAACATTTAACAATAAACAACAATCAACACAGTGCAAGAAATAGAAACATATTCAAATATAAAATAAAGTGCACAACAAAGCAGATAACAGGACTGTGAAACGTGTGATTAAATAAAGAAACGGGGACGTGCAGGAGAGAGACCAGGAGGAAACGTCAGGGGGTCCCGGGCTCTGTTAATGAGCCCGACTGCCGACGGGAAGATAATAATAATATTAATAATAACAATCAGAATCAGATCAGAATCAGAACCGTTTATTGCCATTGTATGTTGAACATACAAGGAATTTGACATGACGGGAGCTGCGCAACATATAACAACAATCAACAACAATCGGCAATGCAAAGTAGAAACAAATTAAATTTACAGAAAATATAAGATAAAGTAAAGTCGAGTGCACAAGCGAACAGATAACAGGACTATAGACCAGTGAGATGAAGTGTAGTGTGAAAGTGTCCAGTGTGATAGAGGGATGTGCAGGGGAGTGACCGGTGGGACTTTGTCCTGGGGATGACAGTCAGTGGGGGTCCCGGGCTCTGTTAATGAGCCCGACTGCCGACGGGAAGAAACTGTTCATGTGTCGTGAGGTCTTGGTCCTGATGGACCTCAGCCTCCTACCAGATGGAAGGGGCACAAACAGGTCATGTCCAGGGTGAGAGGGGTCAGCTACAATCCTTCTTGCTCGCTTCAGGGTTCTTAAAGCGAACAAGTCCTGGAGGGACGGCAGATATTAGGTGTCATGTTGGTGTCATATTGGTGTCATGTGACACATTTAGACCTCACAGCTTCCTGTCTGTTGTCAGGTGGAGGAGCTGCAGAGCAGTGTCAGGAAGCTGGTGAAGGAGAAGGAGGAGCTCCATCAGGCTCTGGACGAGCAGGAGGAGCAGGAGGAGACCCACAAACTGAGAGTCCAGAACCAGGAGCTCCAACACCAGGTACCAGACTACAACCTACGATCTGTTCTAGTCTAACTGATCCCACATGAGCCACGCTGACTCGCTGATGTCTGTCAGCTGTCAGAGCTGCAGGTCCAGAGTCTGGAGGTCCAGAAGCTGAACCAGGAGCAGCAGAACCTGAAGACCAGACTGAGCGAGCTGCAGACGGAGCGGACGCAGGCTCAGGACCAGGTCTGGACCTCATCAGAAGGACCCGATCCAACGCTGACATCAGGGTCTTACGTGTGAACTTCCTGTGTGCAGGCGGAGCTGGTTCAGGTGCAGCACCTCAGGAGGCTGCAGGAGGTGCAGCGGCGGGCCGGAGACGACCACAGGGAGCAGGAGGAGCTGCTGAGGGCCCGGCTAGAGGAGGAGCAGAGGAGGAGTCACCAGCTGGAGGAGACCCTGAGGCTTCAGGCCCAGCAGAGCAGCTCCCACATCAGCATGAAGCAGGTAGACCACAGGGTGGTTAGCCATTAGCTGTTAGCGGTGCTGCTAACGCTACTAGCTCTCCTCTGATTGGTTGTTTACAAAGTAACATTGCCAGAGATCAGAGACGAGGAACACATGTGCTACTGAATATTGATCATCAGTAAAGCTTTATTCACACCGTGATGGTTAACGGTAAAGCTTTATTCACACCGTGATGGTTAACGGTAAAGCTTTATTCACACCGTGATGGTTAACGGTAAAGCTTTATTTACAGCGTGATGGTTAACGGTAAAGCTTTATTCACACCGTGATGGTTAACGGTAAAGCTTTATTCACACCGTGATGGTTAACGGGAAAGCTTTATTCACACCGTGATGGTTAACGGTAAAGCTTTATTCACACCGTGATGGTTAACGGGAAAGCTTTATTCACACCGTGATGGTTAACGGTAAAGCTTTATTTACAGCGTGATGGTTAACGGTAAAGCTTTATTTACACCGTGATGGTTAACGGTAAAGCTTTATTCACAAGCGTGATGGTTAACGGTAAAGCTTTATTTCACACCGTGATGGTTAACGGTAAAGCTTTATTTACAGCGTGATGGTTAACGGTAAAGCTTTATTTACACCGTGATGGTTAACGGTAATGCTTTATTTACAGCGTGATGGTTAACGGTAAAGCTTTATTTACAACGTGATGGTTAACGGGAAAGCTTTATTCACACCGTGATGGTTAACGGTAAAGCTTTATTTACACCGTGATGGTTAACGGTAAAGCTTTATTTACACCGTGATGGTTAACGGTAAATGTAGAAGCCATTACTCTGATTTGTGTTTTACCTGTACATTCTATACTTTTAAGGAATTTATAGTCATGCTACCGATTGTACATCAAACCATGCTAATTATGATTTACTGTTGAACCTGCTAAGATGTTACTGCCGTTTATAATGATTATGACGCAATGACGACGTCAGGGGGCGGTAACTCTTTATGTAGACCTCACCTGAGGACGTGCAGGTGTGTTCGTTCGACTAGAGCGCGGAAGGGCTAACTATTTTCAGCCGCATTACGCATTACGCATTACGCATTACGAAACCGCATTAGGAGACAAAGCGGGTTTTTCTGTTCAAGATTGATTCCATGTATGCTTCTGATGCTGTTCTGGAATAAAAGGAAGATTTGAAATGACACTACGAGAGAATGCGCGTTAATCGACCGACCGCTCCTACAATAAGTTGAAAATACCCCATCAGGACGCCAGTCAAAGTGGACATGAGAGAACGAGGTCCGGAGTCACGGTCGTTTGGATTGATCTGGACTTCGGCCAGAATGCGATTTCACCGGTACCGTGAGTAAACGAGTGGATGCGCTGTTTTCTGAACCTGGTTAAGATCAAACATTAAAGCTGACAAAGGAAACGAAGGAAATGTTTGATGAGCAGACAAATAAATCCATAAACTGCCTTTAAATTACGAAACCACTTCAACTATAAACGGCAGGACGCTGATCAATATCGCTGCACGGAAACGGAAACAAAGCACGGCCGTGCGCATGAAAATAAATAAATAAAGAAGTAACCGGAAAACTAACGAATATTCCAACAAAAGGTGTCGGAATTACTTGGAAAAAAACCCCTACAAACTAATATTAAAGGCTAAGAACGAACTGATGGCAGAAGGAAGTGAACGGGCAGTCACTGAAGCCGGTGTTACTGAGATGGACACCGCACAACAAAGGAAAGCGTTTAAATCACTCAGCGCAACACGTAGAGGGAAACTCTCACACTGTACACGGAAAATGAATGAAATAAAAGCAATGATGAAAGACGGTGCTGATGTTGATGATGTTAACGAAGCTGCAAATGAATTTCTAAGACTGCTGGATGAATTTAAAGTGTCTCATGAATCTGTTCAGTTATTGCTGCCTGAGGATGTGAGAATGAATGAAGCTTTGGACTGGTATGAGCCAAAAATGGCTGATTACGAAGCTTCTATGGCTAAAGTGGAGCAATGGTTAACACCTCAGCCGGACCCACAGACTCTTGTGCAGGCTGGGGACAGTGTCTCACAGATTGGCTCCAGGAGTTCTAAAGGTTCCAGAAGTTCCAAATCTTCATCTGTGGTTTCAGCACGCATGAAGGTAGCTGCAGACAAAGCTGCTCTGCAGGCCAGAGCTGAAGCTCTTAAAAGGAAACATGAGCCTGGAAACGGAGATGCATCAGCTGGGTTTAAAAATGGAAACGGAGAAGCATCAACTAAGTTTAAGAATGGAATCTCTAGACTTGGAAGCAAACATTGCTGCAGCTGATGCGAGGCTAAAGGCTCCTGGAGGAATTCGAAAATGATGAAGCATCAGAACCCGGAAAAGAAAGGGAGGAACGGAGACATGCATCTGACCAAACGGAAGAAAGCCTAGCACAGCTGGGGTATGCACGGATGGGAACCATACCTAAAACACCATTACAGAGATTGATGCACGTTCGGTACCGACCACTAACTGGAATCACAAGACCGTCTGAACAACAACCAAGAGCAACAAACCCTGACACAAGCAGAGCTGTGGTTTCTGATGGACCACGCAGGCGAGGCGAATCCACTCCCAGAAGTGAAATAGCTCAGAGCACCGATCTCACAAACATTAGACAAAGACAGACAGACTTGACGGACCTGCTAGTGATGCAGCAGAAAGAATCTACACTCCCGAGAAGGGAGGTTCCGGTGTTTGACAGGCGATCCTCTCGCTTTCAGGCCATTTATGAAGGCTTTTAAGCACAACATCGAGGACAAAACCAACAGTGACGAGGATCGACTGTACTTCCTGGAACAGTATACTGCTGGACAGCCAAAGGAACTAGTTCAAAGCTGCTTTCACATGAACGCCACGACTGGTTACGAGGAAGCAAAGCGCCTGCTTAAATATCACTTTGGTGATGATTTCAAAGATCATATCTGCATACGTTGAAAAGGCTTTGAACTGGAACCAAATATGAACAGATGATGGAAAGGCACTTCATAGCTACGCCCTCTATCTAAGAGGCTGTGGTAATGCAGTTCAGGACCTCCCATACAGGTCAGAGCTGGACTCGCCATCTAACATGAAAAGACTTGTTTTCAAACTCCCATTTAAACTTCGAGAGAAATGGCGGTCTGCTGTATGTGACATCACTGAAAGAACACAGCAGAGACCTACATTCCATGACCTTGTTCGGTTTATGGAAAAACAGGTCAGAATCATTCAAGATCCCGTCTTCGGGGATATCCAAGACCCTGCCGGAAGCACAAATGAGAGAGTACCCAAAAGAGACTTACCGTATATGAGAGCTAGCAGCAAGAAAAGCTTTGCTACGACTGTTGTGCCCAAGACAGAAACCAACAAGAACCCTAATGCATGGGAAGGGGCAGACAGACCAGAGGGCAGTCGTACAGCCATGGACGCTTTCGTCAAGCCCTGTGCTTTTTGTAAAGGAAATCATGTGATGGAAACATGTGAAATAATAGCAAGGATTCCCCACAAGGAGAAAATTGAGCTGCTAAAGAAAAATGGACTGTGTTTTGCCTGCTTGGTCAAAGGTCATATGAGTAAAGAATGCAAGAAACGTCGCGTGTGTCGTTCCTGTGAGAAGAAACAGCCCACGGTCTTGCATATAGAGAACTTTACTCCAGGAAGTACCAAGCCAGCAGCTAAGCATGACTCAGACACCAGGAGCAATTACATTGCTAGAGTTTCATCAGCAGCCCAAACAGTGGACAGAACCACAGACTACAAGTTAGCCGTGGTACCTGTAAAGATAAAGGCACATAAAGGCAGCTGTTCGATAGAAACCTATGCGTTTCTAGACCCTGGAAGCACTGCTACCTTTGTCACGGAAAACCTGATGGAACAGTTGTCCGTCCGAGGAAAGAAAACAGAGATCTTACTCCGAACAATGGGTCATGAAAAGCCTGTGAAAACTCAAGCAATAAGAGGACTGGAAGTATGCAGCCTGGATGGCAACAGCTTCATAGAGCTTCCTGAAGTCTTCACACAAGATGCCATTCCTGTCAGTCAAGAGAACATTCCTACAGAAATGGACATAAAAGGATGCTCTTATCTAAAGGAGGTCCAACTAAGAACCATCAAGGCAGAGGTAGGCCTATTGATCGGTGCAAATGTCCCAAAGGCTATGGAGCCACTGAGAGTGATCAATAGCCAAGGGGAGGGGCCCTACGCAGTCCTAACAAGCCTAGGTTGGACTATAAATGGACCACTCTGCAGTACTGCACCTATGGATGAGCATGGTCGACCACAGATAACGTCCAATAGAATATCAGTGGCCAAGCTGGAAGAGCTCCTGATACACCAATATAACCAGGACTTCTCAGAGTTTGCCTACAATGAAAAACAAGAACACTCATTTGAAGATAAGAAATTCCTACAAGTGATGAACAACTCGGTCAAAAGGAAAGAAGGCCACTACGAAATACGACTTCCGTTCCGCCAGGATAACATCAGCCTGCCAAATAACAGGAAAATGGCGGAACAAAGAGTATTAAATCTTGCCCGCAGATTCCAGAAAGATGAAGCCTTTCGGAAAGACTATAATGGCTTCATGAGTGATGTCTTGAGGAAAGGACACGCAGAAAGAGTGCCAGAGGAACAGCTCCCTCGGAAAGATGGAAGACTGTGGTACATCCCTCACCATGGTGTCTACCACAAAAGGAAAAAGACAATCCGGGTGGTGTTCGATTGTACCTCCTCATTCCAAGGAACTTCGCTGAATCATGAGCTGCTACAGGGTCCTGACCTTACGAACACCTTGCTGGGTGTACTCCTCAGATTCCGGCAGGAGCCAGTAGCAGTGATGGGGGACATCGAAGGAATGTTCCATCAAGTAAGAATACCTAAACATGACGTGGACTTCCTCAGATTCCTGTGGTGGCCAGACGGCGACACCAACCAACCGCTAGCAGAGTACCGGATGACGGTGCATCTCTTTGGAGCGGCCTCATCCCCGAGCTGCGCCAATTTCGCACTGAAGCGGACAGCCGATGATAATGAAGGAAAGTGTAGTGCTGAAGTTCTCAACACCATTCGTCACAACTTCTACGTAGACGACTGCCTCAAATCTGTCCGAAGCGAGAGCCAGGCGATCTGTCTGGTGAAAGAGCTCAGATCAGTATGCACCACAGGTGGATTTAGACTCACCAAATGGACCAGTAACAGTCGAGCAGTCCTTGCCTCTGTTCCAGCTGAAGAGAGGGCAAAAGAGGTCAAAGATCTAGACCTCGACAAAGACAAACTGCCGATGGAAAGGGCTCTTGGCATGCGATGGGACATTGAGTCAGACACGTTCTTCTTTGCGATCACCCCGAAACAACAATCGGTCACCCGCAGAAGCATTTTGTCTGTGTTGAACTCAGTATACGATCCTCTTGGGTTCATAGCACCAGTCATGCTGACAGGGAAAGGAATACTGCAGGACCTGTGCAAACTGAATTGTGGATGGGATGAATCGATACCAACTGCTTACACAGAGAGATGGAAGGAGTGGCTTAAAGATCTTAACCTGATTTCCAGTCTAAGAATCAAGAGATGCTTTAAGCCACCAGATTTTGAAGTTACTCGAGCACAGATGCACCACTTCTGCGATGCAAGTGAAAGAGGTTACGGGACAGTCAGCTATTTGAAGCTGACCAGTAACAACGGACTACCTCACATGGTGTTTGTGATCGGGAAGGCAAGAGTTGCACCTTTAAAGGTGGTGACAATCCCAAGACTGGAGCTTGCCAGTGCAGTCCTCGCTGCTAGGATGGACAGGATGTTAAGGAGAGAGCTCGAGTCAACCCTCGGAGACTCAGTTTTCTGGACCGACAGCACCGCCGTATTAAAATATATCCAAAATGACGCCAGAAGGTTTCAGACCTACGTGGCTAACAGAGTGACCACTATTCGGGATCTGACACACAAAGGCCAATGGCGCCACATAAAGACTGGACTCAACCCTGCAGACAATGCATCAAGAGACCCTGGATGACGAAAGTCTCCAAACCACTCTATGCGAAGTAGAGGCAATCATGAATGACCGGCCCATCACAGTCCTATCTCAGGATGTGAAAGACCCAGAACCCCTGACACCCAACCACCTGCTTCAAATGAAGCGAATGCCGACTCTTCCACCTGGACTCTTTGACAAAAGTGACACCTATTCCAGAAGAAGATGGAAACAGACCCAATATATAGCTGATCTCTTCTGGAAACGCTGGACACGAGAGTACCTCCCATTGCTACAGGAGAGGCAGAAATGGAATGAAACTAAAAGGAATCTAAAGCATGGAGACATAGTGCTGATCATTGATGAGAGCTCACCACGCAACTCCTGGCCCATGGGCAGAATCACGGAAATCTTCCCCGACAAAAAAGGACATGTACGTCGAGTCAAGATCAGGACACAAAATGGCACCTTGGAAAGGCCCATCACAAAGCTGTGCCTTCTACAGAACATGACTTGATGAGACAAGTCCCTTTTGCCCTTTTTCATATTTGACACTTGAAGAGACTTTAGTTGAACCTTTTCTCTCTTTTTTCTTCTCTTCTCAAAAACCTTTTTCGTTGAACCTTTTGCCGAGATCCTATGAACTTGTTTTGCGAAATGGACTAGCGGAAACTAAATGGATTACATTTTTTGGCTTATTTTTGAAATTCTATGGACACGTGATAGTCTTGAATATTGTCACAAAGGACTCTTAAGAATAGGCTTCCTATGTATAAATGTATGAATTGCCCTATACCGGTCAATTAGGGGCCGGAGTGTAGAAGCCATTACTCTGATTTGTGTTTTACCTGTACATTCTATACTTTTAAGGAATTTATAGTCATGCTACCGATTGTACATCAAACCATGCTAATTATGATTTACTGTTGAACCTGCTAAGATGTTACTGCCAACTGCTAACTCTTTATGTAGACCTCACCTGAGGACGTGCAGGTGTGTTCGTTCGACTAGAGAGCGGAAGGGCTAACTATTTTCAGCCGCATTACGCATTACGCATTACGCATTACGCATTACGCATTACGAAACCGCATTAGGAGACAAAGCGGGTTTTTCTGTTCAAGATTGATTCCATGTATGCTTCTGATGCTGTTCTGGAATAAAAGGAAAATTCGAAATGACACTACGAGAGAATGCGCGTTAATCGACCGACCGCTCCTACAGTAAAGCTTTATTTACACCGTGATGGTTAACGGTAAAGCTTTATTCACACCGTGATGGTTAACGGTAAAGCTTTATTTACACCGTGATGGTTAACGGTAAAGCTTTAGTTACACCGTGATGGTTAACGGTAAAGCTTTATTTACACCGTGATGGTTAACGGTAAAGCTTTATTCACACAGTGATGGTTAACGGTAAAGCGTTATTTACACCGTGATGGTTAACGGTAAAGCTTTAGTTACACCGTGATGGTTAATGGTAAAGCTTTATTTACACCGTGATGGTTAACGGTAAAGCTTTATTCACACCGTGATGGTTAACGGTAAAGCTTTATTCACACCGTGATGGTTAACGGTAAAGCTTTATTTACACCGTGATGGTTAATGGTAAAGCTTTATTCACACAGTGATGGTTAACGGTAAAGCTTTATTCACACAGTGATGGTTAACGGTAAAGCTTTATTTACACCGTGATGGTTAACGGTAAAGCTTTATTCACACCGTGATGGTTAACGGTAAAGCTTTATTCACACCGTGATGGTTAACGGTAAAGCTTTATTCACACCGTGATGGTTAACGGTAAAGCTTTATTCACACAGTGATGGTTAACGGTAAAGCTTTATTTACACCGTGATGGTTAACGGTAAAGCTTTATTCACACCGTGATGGTTAACGGTAAAGCTTTATTCACACCGTGATGGTTAACGGTAAAGCTTTATTCACACCGTGATGGTTAACGGTAAAGCTTTATTTACAGCGTGATGGTTAACGGTAAAGCTTTATTCACACCGTGATGGTTAACGGGAAAGCTTTATTCACACCGTGATGGTTAACGGTAAAGCTTTATTTACACCGTGATGGTTAACGGTAAAGCTTTATTCACACCGTGATGGTTAACGGTAAAGCTTTATTCACACCGTGATGGTTAACGGTAAAGCTTTATTTACACCGTGATGGTTAACGGTAAAGCTTTATTCACACCGTGATGGTTAACGGTAAAGCTTTATTTACACCGTGATGGTTAACGGTAAAGCTTTATTTACACCGTGATGGTTAACGGTAAAGCTTTATTCACACCGTGATGGTTAACGGTAAAGCTTTATTCACACCGTGATGGTTAACGGTAAAGCTTTATTCACACCGTGATGGTTAACGGTAAAGCTTTATTCACACCGTGATGGTTAACGGTAAAGCTTTATTTACACCGTGATGGTTAACGGTAAAGCTTTAGTTACACCGTGATGGTTAACGGTAAAGCTTTATTTACACCGTGATGGTTAATGGTAAAGCTTTATTCACACAGTGATGGTTAACGGTAAAGCTTTATTTACATCGTGATGGTTAACGGTAAAGCTTTATTCACACCGTGATGGTTAACGGTAAAGCTTTATTCACACAGTGATGGTTAACGGTAAAGCTTTATTTACACCGTGATGGTTAACGGTAAAGCTTTATTCACACCGTGATGGTTAACGGGAAAGCTTTATTCACACCGTGATGGTTAACGGTAAAGCTTTATTTACAGCGTGATGGTTAACGGTAAAGCTTTATTCACACCGTGATGGTTAACGGTAAAGCTTTATTTACAGCGTGATGGTTAACGGTAAAGCTTTATTCACACCGTGATGGTTAACGGTAAAGCTTTATTTACAGCGTGATGGTTAACGGTAAAGCTTTATTTACACCGTGATGGTTAACGGTAAAGCTTTATTCACACCGTGATGGTTAACGGTAAAGCTTTATTTACAGCGTGATGGTTAACGGTAAAGCTTTATTTACACCGTGATGGTTAACGGGAAAGCTTTATTCACACCGTGATGGTTAACGGTAAAGCTTTATTCACACCGTGATGGTTAACGGTAAAGCTTTATTCACACCGTGATGGTTAACGGTAAAGCTTTATTTACAGCGTGATGGTTAACGGTAAAGCTTTATTTACACCGTGATGGTTAACGGGAAAGCTTTATTCACACCGTGATGGTTAACGGTAAAGCTTTATTTACAGCGTGATGGTTAACGGTAAAGCTTTATTTACACCGTGATGGTTAACGGTAAAGCTTTATTCACACCGTGATGTTAACGGTAAAGCTTTATTTACAGCGTGATGGTTAACGGTAAACTGTGAGGAGGATCAGTACAGATTCACAACAGTCCGTTAGACCATGATGAGATGTGACTCACTCGTGTTTTACACACTTTGGTGTGTGTGTGTGTGTGTGTTTGTGTGTGTGTGCTGCATTCAGGACCAGTACGAGAAGGCGCTGTCCTCCCTGCAGAGGAGGATGGAGGATCTGGAGAGCACCCTGAAGGGGGTCCGTCTGGTCCTGCAGGAGAAGGTCCAGCAGCTCAAAGAGCAGGTGAGTCTCTGTTCTCCCGTCAGCTGACTTCAGCCTCTCAGGTCACGTGACTCGTTGTCGTCTCGTCCTCAGCTGGTGAAGAACTCAAAGACCAGCTGTCTGCTGAAGGACGTGTACGTGGAGAACTCTGAGCTCATGAAGGCTCTGCAGGTCACCGAGCAGCGGCAGAAACACGCAGAGAAGAAGAACCTCCTGCTGGAGGACAAAGTCACAGCTCTGAACAAGCTGCTGAGGGACGTCGTCACTGCAACGCTCCCGTAGCGGCTGGTCCCAGACCCGCCTCGCTGGTCCCAGACCAGCTTAACCAGACCAGCTTCAGGATTTAAAGAGACTCTCAGTAAGAAACGCTCGGACATGAAGGACGTGAAGCTGCTCATCAATCAGAGTTATTGATGGGGAACAGAAACACACCAGTCCATATGAATATATACATGTGTGTGTCCAAGCAGATGTCTTTAAATGTCTCGTTCAGAGGAAATCAACATGTTTGTAGCATTAAAATAAGATCAATAAAACCTAATTATGAACTTTCACCTTCAGTTTAAATGAATTCTGCAGATTATTTAGACAGTCAATCATTGTGTCGATGGACGAGTGAATAATGTTCATTTATATTTATTATAACGATCAATAAAGTGGAGGGAGAAGCTGTGTGACCTCAGACCTTCAGAATAAAAGCAGCGCTACATAATAAGATCATTAATTCACACATTATGTCCTGATCAGCCAATCAGAGCTCAGTTTGATTATTAATGATGTTTGTGGTCTTTGAAGTACAACTTCTTGATGATTTTTGATGTATTTTAGTCTCTTTCGCCAGATGAACTTGAACATGAAGCTGCGTTTCTCGTCTCACCTGTGAATAATAACCAGGTGAGACGTCCCTGAGCCCTTTGACTCAGGTAGAATAGAAGGTGTTTGTGGGCGGGGCATGAGTCATCAGCAGCCTCACCTGTCGCACCTGTATGATCCATTCAACAGGTTTGTTCTCCTGAAGCTGCTTCACACAAGATGTTTGTTTGAGAGAGAAAGATGAAGGACCAGTCTGACCACACCACACACCTGTAACACACACACTGAAGTATTTCAGCCATGAGGGTATTATGTTACATATATTTTTATTGTTATTTTGTATTTACTTTCATTTTTGTGAAGGTGGAGTTTTGTCTCCAAGTTTTCTGTGTTTCAGTCTGTAGTTTCCTCTCAGAGTGAGACCTCCTGCTCCTCCACCTGCCTGTGTTTCAGTCTGTAGTTTCCTCTCAGAGTGAGAGCTCATGCTCCTCCACCTGCCTGTGCTGTCCTCCATGTTGGATCCTGTAACATGAAACTACATTAAATGTGTTTTTAAACTGTGTTCTGTTTCCTGTTTTCCTCCACAGTGAGACCTCCTGTCCTCAGATATTGATCTTTTATTTACTTTGTGTTTTTGTTATTTACCAGTGGTTTTAACATCAATTGATCTCTGATAATATTATCAGATATACTACTGAAGTACAATTATGAGGTACTTTTACATACTGTACATCTCGGTGCAGTGGCGGGCCGTGCATTTTATACCTGGGCCTTCACTGCTGTGCTGCTGAAATACCACCTCATGACCTCATGATGGCGCCACAGCTATTCGTTTCTAGGACTAACTATTTACGTATTCGTATTAAGTGCAGTATAAGATCAGAGTACTTATTCGCTCTAGTATTATACTCTAGTGCAGTATAACAGAGTACTTCTACACTGCAGTATTACTACTCTAGTGCAGTATAAGATCAGAGTACTTCACTGTAGTATTACTACTCTAGTGCAGTATAACATCAGAGTACTTCTACACTAGTATTATACTCTAGTGCAGTATAAGATCAGAGTACTTCTACACTGTAGTATTATACTCTAGTGCAGTATAAGATCAGAGTACTTCTTCACTAGTATTACTACTCTAGTGCAGTATAAGATCAGAGTACTTCTTCACTAGTATTACTACTCTAGTGCAGTATAAGATCAGAGTACTTCTACACTGTAGTATTACTACTCTAGTGCAGTATAAGATCAGAGTACTTCTACATTGTAGTATTATACTCTAGTGCAGTATAAGATCAGAGTACTTCTTCACTGTAGTATTACTACTCTAGTGCAGTATAAGATCAGAGTACTTCTACATTGTAGTATTATACTCTAGTGCAGTATAAGATCAGAGTACTTCTTCACTGTAGTATTACTACTCTCGTGCAGTAACAGACTGAATGGAGACCAAACATTTCGAAAAAGATTTATTTATTTCATCAGAACTCTTTTAAACAGTTTGTTGTGTTCAGGGAACTCTGAATCAGGACGTTTGAGTCTTTAATCATTGGATGAGCTCGACGAATAGAAATGCTCCGTCTCCTTCAGGACACCACGTGCTCCAGGATGCCCTGACGAATCAGCTGCTCACATTTCCACCGAGGCAGGAAGTGCTGCAGACAGACAGATGTTAAGGTGACACAATATTAATATTATTAATTATGATAAATAATAACCTGTTATTATTAATAATAAACATTATTATTTATAAATAATAACCTGACTGTTCTTATTATTATTATTAATACATATTATTATGATTAATAAATAGTAACCTGACTGTTATTATTATTATTAATACATATTATTATGATTAATAAATAGTAACCTGACTGTTATTATTATTATTAATACATATTATTATCATTAATAAATAGTAACCTGACTGTTCTTATTATTATTATTAATACATATTATTATGATTAATAAATAATAACCTGACTGTTGTTATTATCATTAATAAATAGTAACCTGACTGTTCTAATTATTATTATTAATAAATAGTAACCTGACTGTTCTTATTATTATTATTAATACATATTATTATGATTAATAAATAACCTGACTGTTCTTATTATTATTAATACATATTATTATCATTAATAAATAGTAACCTGACTGTTCTTATTATTATTAATACATATTATTATCATTAATAAATAGTAACCTGACTGTTCTTATTATTATTATTAATACATATTATTATGATTAATAAATAGTAACCTGACTGTTCTTATTATTATTATTAATACATATTATTATGATTAATAAATAGTAACCTGACTGTTATTATTATGATTAATAAATAATAACCTGACTGTTCTTATTATTATGATTAATAAATAGTAACCTGACTGTTCTTCTTCTTATTATTAATACATATTATTATGATTAATAAATAGTAACCTGACTGTTCTTATTATTATTATTAATACATATTATTATGATTAATAAATAATAACCTGACTGTTATTATTATGATTAATAAATAGTAACCTGACTGTTCTTATTATTATTATTAATACATATTATTATGATTAATAAATAATAACCTGACTGTTATTATTATGATTAATAAATAGTAACCTGACTGTTATTATTATTAATACATATTATTATGATTAATAAATAGTAATCTGACTGTTCTTATTATTATTATCATTAATAAATAGTAACCTGACTGTTCTTATTATTATTATTAATACATATTATTATTATGATTAATAAATAGTAACCTGACTGTTCTTATTATTATTATGATTAATAAATAGTAACCTGACTGTTCTTCTTCAGCAGGATCACGGTTCCGTCGTCGATCTCAAACTCTCCGTGGTCCTTTAAACACCTCACCTGGAAAACACCTGATGTCAGCGTCACGTGACCACAGGTACTTAAACACATAGTATATACAAGTACACACTGCAAATACTAGTACATGTGTACACAGAATCACTATTTACAGGAGAAGAAAATAAAATGATGAAAAGATAAAATACGTTGACGTCAATATTCAGTTTGTTTACAGGAAAATGAAGATTCTTTAAATTATATTTAAAAATGAAATTACATTAAGTGATTATTTTTGTAAATGAATATAAATTACATTTTTGTTGACTGCATTGTGAAAACACTTAATCTAAAATAGATCATATTTACTATCTAATCTTCTGTTAAATGAACTGAAACATTAAAACGTTTTATTCAAAGTAACATAACTTTATTCATTTACAAATGTTTAAAACTGAATTATTGTTATTTTCAGACGGATTAGATATTAGAGCGTTTACATTAAATGTGTTCTTAATGTTTTTATGAACAGTATAAACGATTTTAAAACGCTGAAATAAAAACATGAATCTCCAGAGAGCTTGTTCCGACATTTCCCATCATGCACCCTGCCAGATGTGTGTGGTCTCACCTCGATGTAGAGGCTCTTTGGGGGCTTCATGTCCTGAGTGAGGTCCAGACCCTCGCCCCCCCCCAGAGACCGCATGAAGGAGGCCAGAGACTTCTTGTACTGACTGAACCACTGCACCTGCACAGGTAGGCCAGAGGCATCGATCACGGTCTCATCAGTGATCGATACAGGAAGTGATCGATACAGGAAGTGATGTCACACTCACCTCCTCTGCACACATGTGGAAGCGGACGTTAGCCGGCAGAACGCTGCCGTACTCCCAACGGAGAGACCGGATCCTCAGGAGACGGTCATAGCTGAGAGAGGGAGGAGTCACATGGTCACAGGGGAGGAGTCACATGGTCACAGGGGAGGAGTCACATGGTCACAGGGGAGGAGTCACATGGTCACAGGGGAGGAGTGTGTGTGAGGAGGGAGTAGAGAGAGAGGAGCGAGTAGAAAGAGAGGAGCGAGAAGAAAAGAGGAGCGAGTAGAAAAGAGGAGCGAGTAGAGAGAGAGGAGCGAGTAGAAAAGAGGAGCGAGTAGAAAAGAGGAGCGAGTAGAAAAGAGGAGCGAGTAGAGAGAGAGGAGCGAGTAGAAAAGAGGAGCGAGTAGAAAAGAGGAGCGAGTAGAAAAGAGGAGCGAGTAGAAAAGAGGAGCGAGTAGAAAAGAGGAGCGAGTAGAGAGAGAAGAGCGAGTAGAAAAGAGGAGCGAGTAGAGAGAGAGGAGCGAGTAGAAAAGAGGAGCGAGTAGAGAGAGAGGAGCGAGTAGAGAGAGAGGAGCGAGTAGAAAAGAGGAGCGAGTAGAGAGAGAGGAGCGAGTAGAAAAGAGGAGCGAGTAGAAAAGAGGAGCGAGTAGAGAGAGAGGAGCGAGTAGAAAAGAGGAGCGAGTAGAGAGAGAGGAGCGAGTAGAAAAGAGGAGCGAGTAGAAAAGAGGAGCGAGTAGAAAAGAGGAGCGAGTAGAAAAGAGGAGCGAGTAGAAAAGAGGAGCGAGTAGAAAAGAGGAGCGAGTAGAGAGAGAGGAGCGAGTAGAGAGAGAGGAGCGAGTAGAAAAGAGGAGCGAGTAGAAAAGAGGAGCGAGTAGAGAGAGAGGAGCGAGTAGAAAAGAGGAGCGAGTAGAAAAGAGGAGCGAGTAGAAAGAGGAGCGAGTAGAAAGAGGAGCGAGTAGAAAAGAGGAGCGAGTAGAAAGAGGAGCGAGTAGAAAAGAGGAGCGAGTAGAAAAGAGGAGCGAGTAGAAAAGAGGAGCGAGTAGAAAAGAGGAGCGAGTAGAGAGAGGAGCGAGTAGAAAAGAGGAGCGAGTAGAAAAGAGGAGCGAGTAGAGAGAGGAGCGAGTAGAAAAGAGGAGCGAGTAGAAAGAGGAGCGAGTAGAAAAGAGGAGCGAGTAGAGAGAGGAGCGAGTAGAAAAGAGGAGCGAGTAGAAAGAGGAGGAGCGAGTAGAAGAGAGGAGCGAGTAGAAAAGAGGAGCGAGTAGAAAAGAGGAGCGAGTAGAAAGAGGAGCGAGTAGAAGAGAGGAGCGAGTAGAGAGAGAGGAGCGAGTAGAAAAGAGGAGCGAGTAGAAAAGAGGAGCGAGTAGAAAGAGAGGAGCGAGTAGAAAGAGGAGCGAGTAGAAAGAGGAGCGAGTAGAAAAGAGGAGCGATAGAAAGAGGAGCGAGTAGAAAAGAGGAGCGAGTAGAAAAGAGGAGCGAGTAGAAAAGAGGAGCGAGTAGAAAGAGGAGCGAGTAGAAAAGAGGAGCGAGTAGAAAAGAGGAGCGAGTAGAAGAGAGGAGCGAGTAGAAGAGAGGAGCGAGTAGAAGAGAGGAGCGAGTAGAAAAGAGGAGCGAGTAGAGAGAGAGGAGCGAGTAGAAAGAGAGGAGCGAGTAGAAAAGAGGAGCGAGTAGAGAAGAGGAGCGAGTAGAAAGAGGAGCGAGTAGAGCGAGTACGAGTAGAAAGAGGAGCGAGTAGAGAGAGAGGAGCGAGTAGAAAGAGGACGAGTAGAAAAGAGGAGTGAGTAAGAAAGAGGAGCGAGTAGAAAAGAGGAGCGAGTAGAAAAGAGGAGCGAGTAGAGAGAGGAGCGAGTAGAAGAGGAGCGAGTAGAGAGAGGAGCGAGTAGAGAGAGAGGAGCGAGTAGAGAGAGAGGAGCGAGTAGAAAAGAGGAGCGAGTAGAAAGAGAGCGAGTAGAGAGAGCGAGTAGAAAAGAGGAGCGAGTAGAAAAGAGAGCGAGTAGAGAGAGGAGCGAGTAGAGAGAGAGGAGCGAGTAGAAAAGAGGAGCGGAGTAGAGAAGAGAGAGAGAGGAGCGAGTAGAAAAGAGGAGCGAGTAGAAAAGAGGAGCGAGTAGAAAAGAGGAGCGAGTAGAGAGAGAGGAGCGAGTAGAAAAGAGGAGCGAGTAGAAAGAGAGGAGCGAGTAGAAAGAGAGGAGCGAGTAGAAAGAGAGGAGCGAGTAGAGAGAGAGGAGCGAGTAGAAAAGAGGAGCGAGTAGAAAAGAGGAGCGAGTAGAAAAGAGGAGCGAGTAGAAAAGAGGAGCGAGTAGAAAAGAGGAGCGAGTAGAAAAGAGGAGCGAGTAGAAAGAGAGGAGCGAGTAGAAAAGAGAGAGCGAGTAGAGAGAGGAGCGAGTAGAAAGAGAGGAGCGAGTAGAAAAGAGGAGCGAGTAGAAAGAGAGAGCGAGTAGAAAGAGGAGCGAGTAGAAAGAGAGGAGCGAGTAGAAAAGAGGAGCGAGTAGAGAGAGAGGAGCGAGTAGAAAAGAGGAGTCGAGTAGAAAAGAGGAGCGAGTAGAAGAGAGGAGCGAGTAGAAGAGAGGAGCGAGTAGAAAAAGAGGAGCGAGTAGAAAAGAGGAGCGAGTAGAAAAGAGGAGCGAGTAGAAAAGAGGAGCGAGTAGAAAGAGGAGCGAGTAGAAAAGAGGAGCGAGTAGAAAAGAGGAGCGAGTAGAAAAGAGGAGCGAGTAGAAAGAGGAGCGAGTAGAAAAGAGGAGCGAGTAGAGAGAGGAGCGAGTAGAGAGAGAGGAGCGAGTAGAGAGAGAGGAGCGAGTAGAGAGAGAGGAGCGAGTAGAAAAGAGGAGCGAGTAGAAAAGAGGAGCGAGTAGAAAAGAGGAGCGAGTAGAAAAGAGGAGCGAGTAGAAAAGAGGAGCGAGTAGAAAAGAGGAGCGAGTAGAAGAGAGGAGCGAGTAGAAAAGAGGAGCGAGTAGAAAAGAGGAGCGAGTAGAAAAGAGGAGCGAGTAGAGAGAGAGGAGCGAGTAGAAAGAGGAGCGAGTAGAAAAGAGGAGCGAGTAGAAAAGAGGAGCGAGTAGAAAAGAGGAGCGAGTAGAAAGAGGAGCGAGTAGAAAAG